>SJYC01094053.1:0-27167 GCA_006408675.1 Madoqua kirkii | reverse complement strand
TACTAACTTCATTTTTATACATAGGTAGAGGTGAGAAAAATAATCCCTACTTGGGATTTTTGCTAAGATCAAGTGATTAATGAATTTGAGCGTACTGAACCACTCTGCTGATGTTTCATTTAGCTTTACTGTGGGATCACATAGAGTTTTAGACCACGCGTTCCTTCCACAAGACAGGCACCAGCTTGGAAACCATTTACTCTTTTATGAATTGATTGTTTTGGTGGTTTCAAAGACTTTAAAAATGGGTTAGTTAGAAGAAAATTTCTGGATTTTTGGCAGCGAGATTCCTCATAATAATTAGTGATCCTAATAATAACAATACATAACATCAGTTGAGTGCTTACCAAGAGTTCGGCACTCTGACTTGACCATCAGTGATCCCAGTGCACTCCCATTTGACCATCACAATGACTCCAGTAAGTAGCACCTAACATTATTCCTGTTTTGCAGAGGAGGGTTCTGAACCTAAGGTCACGCACACAGCCAATAAGTACTTGAAGTGGTGGTGTGGGAGCCTGGGCAGTCTGCCTTGAGTCCACCTGCTTCATCACTCTCAGCCAGCTTCCCTTTCCCCTGTGCATTTCTGGTACCTCAGAAGCTACTTTAAATGGCCCCCTGATCTGAGTAAGAATGTGGCTGACTTTCTGCCTAAAGGACGGGTGTTGGTGTCATTAAACTTGAGTTTATTGAGGATAGACAAGTACTTGTCTCTGGTTGCTTAGAACAGCAGCTTAGAGCATATCCAGGGTGGAAGTTGTTGTTTGGCAGTAGGAAGGGCTGTCTGCAGTGTTCTCTGTGTTGGGTGGGGAGCACTCTCTGTTCGTACATGCTCAGCTGCCTGGCATTGTTTCAGTGTCCTTGAGGTACAGAAAGATATTGTTGTTCAGTCACTCAGCTGTGTCCCACTCTTTGCCACCCTATGGACTGCCGCACACCAGGCTTCCATATCTTATCACCAACTCCCGGAGTTTACTCAAACTCATGTCCATCGAGTTGGTGATGCCATCCAACCATCTCATCCTCTGTCGCCCCCTTCTCCTCTTGCCTCTATCTTTCCCAGCATCAGGGTCTTTAACAGTGAGTCGGTTCTTCACATCAGGTGAAAGCATCCTGTTAGACCCTTGCAAGCTTACTAGTCATATCTTGGACTGAACTCTCAGACAAAGCTTTTTAATACTTGACTCAGAATGGACCTCAAGGGTGAAGCTGCAGGAAGTAACAGGTGAAGTTACAGGAAAAGACCAGAGTAGTTGGAGGTTTTTGATATCTAATTAGGAGTCCATGTGGGAGAAGACATAATCCCTGTCATTCACTAATACCAAAATTTTTTAGCCCCAGAGAGGCCACAGCAAAATATCTGGGGGGTGACTTGGTCTTGATAGCCCCCCAAAACAGGGTGCTTGCTCACATTCAAATGAAATAATTGCTCAAAGGGGATTTTCACTTGGGAACATAGTAAGGGAGAAAAACCTGTTGCATCATTGTTTTTTTATTCTGTTTTGAAAACCAAGAGGAAGGAGAGTACAGCCTGTTAAATGGAACTGAAGTTTACCATCTCTCTGATGCCTTACTGGGCTCTTGGCTGTTGTGATGGACGAGCTGAAATTTGGGAGTGACGTTGAATGCAATCTCATTTCCACATCATCAGAATCCTCTAGTGCTGGTTGTAGTAGTAGTCGTAGCAGCACTTGGTCGTGTCTGACTCTTTGCAACACTTTGGACTGTAGCCCACCAGACCCCTCTGTCCATGGATTTTTCAGCAAGAATATTGAAGTCGGTTGCCATTTCCTTCTCCAGGCGATATTCCTGACCCAGGGATCTAACCTGAATCGCCTGTGTGTCCTGGGTTGCAGGCAGATTCTTTACCCACTGTGCCATCAAGGAAGCTCTGGTACTGGTTCAGTTCAGTTGCTCAGTTGTGTCCGAATCTTTGCAACCCCATGAACTGCAGCACGCCAGGCCTCCCTGTCCATCACCAACTCACGGAGTTCACCCAAACCCATGTCCATTGAGTCAGTGATGCCATCCAACCATCTCATTCTGTCGTTCCCTTCTCCTCCTGCCCTCAATCTTTCCCAACATCAGAGTCTTTTCCAGTAAGTCAGCTCTTCGCATCAGATGGCCAAAATACTGGGGTTTAAGCTTCAATATCAGTCCTTCCAATGAACACCAGGACTGATTTCCTCTACGATAGACTAGTTGGATCTCCTTGCAGTCCAAGGGACTCTCAAGAATCTTCTCCAACACCAGAGTTCAAAAGCATCAATTCTGTGCTCAGCTTTTTTTTATAGTCCAACTCTCATATCCATACATGACCACTGGAAAAACCATAGCCTTGACTAGACAGACCTTTGTTTACAAAGTAATGTCTCTGCTTTTTAATATGCTATCTAAGTTGGTCATAACTTTTCCTTCTAAGGAGTAAACGTCTTTTAATTTCATGGCTGTAGTCATCATCTGCAGTGATTTTGGAGCCCCCCAAAATAAAGTCAGCCACTGTTTCCACTGTTTCCCCATCTATTTCCCATGAAGTGATGGGACCAGATGCCATGATCTTAGTTTTCTGAATGTTGAGCTTTAAGCCAACTTTTTCACTCTCCTCTTTCACATTAATCAAGAGGCTTTTTAGTTCCTCTTCACTTTCTGCCATAAGGGTAGTGTCATCTGTCTATCTGAGGTTATTGATATTTTTCCGGGCAGTCTTGATTCCACCTTGTGCTTCATCCAGCCCAGCATTTCTCATGATGTACTCTGCATATAAGTTGTGAAAAGAAAGTGAAAGTGAAATCGCTCAGTCATGTCCGACTCTTTGCAACCCCGTGGACTGTAGCATACCAGGCTCCTCCATCCATGGGATTTTCCAGGCAAGAATACTGGAGTGGGTTGCCATTTCCTTCTCCGGGGGATCTTCCTGACCCAGGGATCAAACTCTGGTCTCCTGTATTGCAGGCAGATGCTTTACCCTCTCAGACACCAAGGAAGTCCACAGTATAAGTTATCTCTCATTAAAACTGCAGGGATTTGTGTTGAAACCATGCACATCTCTAAAAACTTAGGAAAAACACATTAGCTAATCCAATCCATCTTTACCTTTCTTACTCTGATGAGAGCTTAACATTCTAAAGGCTAGTGAGGTGGTTTCACTGTGTTGACATGTGACAATGGAAATGTCAACTGAAGGTAACCAGTTAATGGTACTTCACAGCTATGGTGAATGGAGACTGTATGACATAGAGAACACCCAAAAAGGAGGAAAAGTAAGAATTAAGGATACAGAGGGAGGTCCCTGGTGGTCCAGTGGTAAAGACTCTGCACTGCTGTTTCAGGGAGCATGGATTCCATCCCTGCTCAGGGAACTAAGATCCCACGTAACTGAGTGACTTGGCCTGAAAAAAAAAAAAATTAAAGGTACAGAGGGAAACAGAGCAATACCAGGACCCCATGGCAGTAAATGTTGCTGTTTATTTGCTTTACGCATGTCTGCATTCTTGTCAAAGGAAGCAGATTTCTACCTTTTCTACCATGGTAGACTTAAATCAATTGAAAGTTTGGGAGCATTGTTTCTTCTTACCATTTAAAGTAAAAATAAACAGAGATTTCTCTGGTGGTCCAGTGGTTAAGAGTTCACCTTCTAGTATAGGGGTGCAGGTTTGATCCCTGGTGGAGGAGCTAAGATCACACATGCCTCGGGGCCAAAACACCCCAAACAAAACAGAAGCAATGTTGTAACAAATTAAATAAAGACTTAGAAAAAAATGGTCCACATTTTTAAAAAAATCTTAAAAAAAACTAAAGTAAAAACAGAAGAAATTCTTCCTGTAACTCAGAAACTACTTGGACTTGGGAGAATTGTTTGCTTTTCACCTTGTCTTGGGTTGTAGCCAACATTCGAATGGCTGACCTTGAACCTGTTTTCAAAAGAATGTGCTTGAGAGATGTAGCCAGTGACCTTTATAAATCACTGTATAAGCTGGATGGGAAAGTGTTTACCATATTGCATTCCTTATTAACTTAAAATTGTAGCATCTACTTGTTTTAGCTTTAGCCTTGGAGACCGGCCAGCTGTTAGAATGACTCCTTACACCACACTTGCAAATGCTTTAAAAATAAAGACCCAAGAGAACCCTACTACATTTTTCCAGGAGACTGTGATTTTTAAAGGACACCATATGTAGAAAAGATTTCAATTAGAAAAGAGTACACTGCTTGTGTGTAAGCAAAGAAAGGCCAGCTGATGTTTCAGGAGCATGCAGCAGCTGGATGAGCTTTTTTGTTTTTGCCTTTTCCCTATCTTTACTCTGTAATTCATCACTCATTTTTATTCATGTATTCATCCATTCACTCCCTCATTCATCTGCTGGACAGATATTAGGCGCTTACCACATAGGCGCTGAAGATGCAAAAATGTATGACATCATTCCTTTGCTTGGGAGACTGGATTCAGCAAGAATCTGCACAGATGTTTAATACTGAAAACCAGTTTCTTGGGTTTTGCTAAGACTTGATGAGAGAGGCTTTGAAATGCAGATTGAAATGTGTGTGCCCTCCTTGGGGAATTGTTATTTGTGCTAAATGGGGATTACACCGTCATGGATGGGCTATGCATTCATCCCAGTCTATTGGAGACTGTGCCTTAGGCTGGGGTTTGAGAGCCTGCAAATGGACACCAGACTGGGGCCCCGGCTTCCCTACAGCCCTGGGCAGTGACACGAAGAAGGAGTCACTGGTGAAGGCAGACTCAGGAAACCTAGAGTCTGACCTGTCAGAAGCTTCAGCAGCAAGTCCAAGACAAAGAGCTTTCAGCTGGGCCAAGAATGTTAATTTGGCTGCACGGGATCTTTTGCGGTATGTGGGATCCAGCTGCCCAACCAGGGATCGAACCTGAGCTCCCTGCATTGGGAGCCACTGAACCACCAAGAAGGTCCCTGGGGTGGAGAAGAGGCTCTGCCTGTCATATGTATTAACTAATTACAGCTGTGTTTTGCAGCTCATTTTGCTGCTGTGAACAACTGCTGGGGGTCTGTGTACACTCTCAGCCTGAGTTCTCTTCAGATTTTTAAAATGTGATATTTTCATTTTTCTGTTACTAATTAATAAGACGAATAAAAATCAATACAAGTTATTATGGGTTACGGGAATGACCACCATATGTCTAATATCAGTGTTAATGCTACAGTCGGCGCTTGGATTTAGGATTGTGATGGTTCTGACATCAGTTATTTTGGAGCCGTTGAGAAAGTGGCTGAGGCACCCTGAAGATGCGATGCACTGAGTCAAAACAAGGTTAGATGATGTCACACAAAGGTGTCCTGAACCTAAAGAGAGAAAATGGTGGTGGAGTCACCGCATTGTATAACAGAAAGTAATACAGTATTATAGGATTTCCTCTGAGCCTGTACACTGTTCCAAGCGGCAGGTTAGTGTCAACAGAACAACCCTGTCCTTCATAATAAGTTAATGTGGTTATTTCAGAATTCCAGTGGGTTCATAGTTTAGCAGTATTTTGTTTGTAAACATGGTTTGGTTTTATAATTGTAAGTGAGTTCTGAGCATGAGAAGTTTATACTTGGTTTTATGTGTGTATATTTAAATATATACATATATATATATATACACACATATATATATACACTTAAATGTCACACCATTTTAAAGAAAGGTTTTACTGAGGGGATTTGTGAGAACGTTTCTACTTAAGGTCTGTAATTCATGTTTGGGAAACTTTTGAGAAAAGACTACAGTTGATAATGCTTAGCAGCTTTCCCTCAAGCCTCGCCTAATTCTTCAAAGATTTTTTATTTGACTGCTCCAGGTCTTAGTTGTGGACTGTGGAATCTAGTTTCCTGACCAAGGATTGAACCCCAGCCCCCTGCATAGGGAGTGTAGAGTCTTATAACCACTGGACCTCCAGAGAAGTCCTCCCTCTAATTCCTGAGGTTAATACTTTATTAATGTGCTGAGCAAAAACAATGCCTTTGACATGGTCACAAAAACACTCTTTAAAATTTAAATACATTTTGAATAATAATATATCCATATGGTTCAAAAAAGCCAAAGATGATATTATTGTAAGTCAACTATGTGCGTGCATACGCGCTAAGTTGCTCCTGTCGTGTCAGATTCTTTGCGCCCCTATTGGGCTTTTGGCCATAGCCCACCAGGCTCCTCTGTCTGCTGGATTCTCCAGGCAAGAATACTGGAGTGCGTTGCCATACCTTCCTCCAGGAGATCTTCCTGACTTAGGGACCAAACCCTCATCTCTCATGTCTCCTGTGTTGGCAAGCAGGGTCTTTACCACTAGTGCCACCTGGAAAGACCATAAATCAACTATACTTCAAATTTTTTTTTAATGAAAAAAATTATTTAAAAATCCAAAGATATTTAAAGACCTACAGTGGAAAATATCTCAGCCCTGTTACTCTTGGTAACCACTGTATTCATATTTTGTATATCCTCTTCAGATGTTTTTGTACATTCAAGCAAATACCAAATCTAGCTTTACCCCACACTTTCCCAGCCCTTGGTACAGAAAGGTTTCCTGTACCACAAGACCCTTTCAGTGAACATGTATCTTCTTGTAGCAGGATACAATGGCTTGCCTACAAAGTTCACTTGTGTTTTTCTGTAAAATAGTATGAAAAAACCTGAATGAACTTTTTGGTCAGTGCAATAGAATGTTGTCATTCTTTTCTTTCTTTTTTTTTTTTTTGGTATGGCTGCTTATTATTCCATCAATACTATCATTTATCTAACCCCTTCCCCTTCATAAACTATTTTGATGTCTTCATACATTTACTATAAAATGAATGCTGCTGTAAATAATCATGTCCATGTAATTTAGCCAAGTAAACATATATCTGTAGGACAAACTCCAAGAAGTGAAATTGCAAGGCCATTGGGTCCATGTACTTGGAATTTTGATAACCTTGCCAAATCACCCATCCTTGAATTTAGCTCTCCCATGCAGTGTGTGAGGAATGTCTATTTTTCCAGTCTTGTTCAAAGGAATGTGTTATCAGACTTTGGATTCTTATCATTCTGATAAATAAAAATTGTATCTCAGTGTATTTTTAATTTACATGTCTCTTAGAGTGATGTTGAACATTTTTTCATCTATTTACAAGCTATTTCTGTTTTCTCTTCTGTAAACTGTTTTTGTTCTTTGCCCATAGCTGCTCTTTTTCTTCACAATATTTAGCAACTATTTTTAGGGACATGAGCCCTTTAAAAAGTCTGTGACTAAGTTGCATCTTTTGTTTGCCACCGGTTTGTCTTTTGACTTAACGTATGGTATTTTTGCCATGTGGAGGTGTGGGGCTTTTATGAATATGGCTTTGAAAAAAAAGTTTTCTGAATTGTGAGGTATGGCTAGGAAGCCATCCCACTCGCAGATTCAAAGGGAATTATGAAAAAAAAAAAAAAAAGTAAGAACTTTTAAAGACACTGTCTCACCGGTGCTTAGTTCAGTCTCCTGGGCTGGGTTGTATGATAGCCCCGTGACCTTGGCGCTCACCATGGCTCATCCTGTGTCATTCTTGTCTGTAGCATGGCTTTGGAGACTTAAAATTGGATAAGGGTATTTTCAGTTGTCTATCGAACCAGTAACAGACCAACTCTGTCCTTAGCTTGTATCGTATTTCTTTTTCTTGGGCATTTTTTTGAGAGGGTAATAAAAGGGAAGGGTAGAGCAGAAATGGCCTGCTGACCCTGGAAACTGTGGTGACCTTCCACTGATTACCCCTGTTTGCAGCAATCAGGCCATTTCACAAATATACCAGCATTTGTATTTTTGTGATTTGTTGTTGTTGTTGTTGTTACCTGTTTTTTCTTTCTTTCCAGAAAGTCATACTACTTGTGTGGTTAAAAGGTAGCACTTTGATCATTAACCTTGACATTTTTATGGAGCCTATGCATTATTTTTTGATTCCAGTCGTTCTAAGGGCCTGTCTAGATTGGAAGGAAGCTGTCAAAGTCTGCAAAGTTAATGATATGAATCAGTTAGTTGGAGCCTGACTCTGTTGGTGATGCCTTCTCCTATTAAACCCTTCAAAGAAGAGCGTATTGATTAAGTTGTAGCGTATGGTGTAGTGTGTGTTGTGTCCTTATCATCTTTTTCTTTATGCCAGCCCCCCAGGACCTGGAGAAGAGAAGCTGTGAGAGTATGGCATAGAGGCACAGAAGGGATAATTACTGGGAGTTATTAGAGTTTGTAATTCAGAACGCCATAACCACTGAGACATAGTCAGGCCTTTGTTATTTGAAAGAACTCTAATGAATAGGTACCATGATTTCCATCATACAATGTAATTTAATAGTCTAAGAAAATAAAACCTCCCTCCCACCAAAGGAGGTTGAAAGAAATAAAGAAGAGGGAGGCAAAAAGGCGGGCAAGGGGAAGAGAGGGAGTGAGACACAATGAGAGAGAACCCCAAAGAGTCATTAGCCATGACTCAGTGACCGGGGAGGAGAGGTGACCAGCCCATGGTCTGAGAAGGAAGGATACGGGGAGCACACTCAGACAACATGGTGTTAGGAGTCTTTTCAGAGTAAAATGAAAACAAACAGATAACTCCAGCATGGAGCAAAAAATAAGGGTCTGTTTTAATAACAGTCAAAAAGTGAAAAGAAAGTATATCATGGTACCACTTTTAAGAATTATAGTTAGGTCAAAATCATAGCATTACCTGTCATATATTATTTGCCATATTCTCCACTAAGCCAAAGGCTTTTTCAGATTACGCAGTTAAGTCACTGTGTAAATGTTTGCTGGGTAAACAAATGATTGGATGATAAATGAATATTTAGGTCTCTGACCTCAGTTCAGTCTGGACAAGTATATTTTTGTCTTGGTTTTATTATGACCCTGATGTACCTGTTTGTAGAAACAGATGCAAAGGTTAATGGAAAGGATTTCAACAGCCACACTTGGGTGCGGTTTGCATTGCCCCTGCTCATTCTGTATTTCTGAGGCATGTGCCCACGGTCTCATCCATCAAGTAGGGATAAGAGTTGCATTCATGTTATCGGGTATTGTGAGGATTAATTTAAAAATGCATGTAAAGTGATTAGGGTAGCAACACCATTATTGGTGGTGTTTAGTTGTTTTTTTAAGGTCAGTTGGGAAAATATATGTATATGCTTGGCATATAGAGGACATGTCATTCCATTTCTCCAACCAGAGTATAAACAAGTCTTCTAATGGAAATGTGAACTCTGTTCTCCAGTCCTTTGAGACCTTTAGAGTCTTTCCCACCTTTTGGGTCTATCTGTGTTGCCAGTTAGGTGTCAGGGTAATTCTGGAAACTTCCTTCGAAGCCTGGTCCCTAGTATGATCGTTTATCTCAGAGGGAAAGCACTTTCTAGGAACAAGCTGTGCTGTGGGCAGGCTAACTGGACCGCAGTGGCTCCCCTCTGGGTGTTCGCACAGGAGCTGGTCTCCGGTCTCAGTCACCGGGTCCATCATTCCATTCTGGAGAATAAACAGAAAACACTAAACTTGTGAGGCCTGAACTTGCCAGTATTGTCGGAAGCTCTGGGGCCACCTGGGAAACCAGCTCTTGAAAGGTTAGTCCCCTCGGGAGAAAGTGGATTAAGAAGGCTTCTCCCTAATAGAAATAAAACCAGCAGAAAGTGTACCACTTTCCCTGGAGTGCCAGTGTTTCCACCCATGGAACACAGAGGTACTGAGTTTCTTTTGCTGCACCTCCCAGTCCAAGGCCCTGGTCATCCTGTGTGTGGGAAGCAGGTTAGTGGACTTGCTTGGACAGATAAATGGATCCTGGCTTCACTCGCTTAATGTCTCTGAGCCTCCATTTGCTCATCTGTGAAATGGGGATTTCACTTGGGATTTTGCAAGAATTAAAGTGCGATTTTGTATGAGGACGGTTACTAGTATAAAGGGGCTCAATAAACCACCTTCTCCTCCTAGTTTTCTAGCTGGCTTTCCTGCTTCTGTTACCCCTTCCCTAACAACTACACGCTGCCATCAGAAGGGTTTCTACACAATCTGTGTGACTCCCCGGCCCTCCTCCAGTCCCAGAACTGTCATTGGTAGAATGAAGTCCAGACGGTGCAGCACGGGGCTGCCCAGCCACAGTCTGATCTGTATTCCAAAGCTGCTGTCACTCCCCAACCATGCCTTGTACCTTCCCACTGTGCTGGGTCACCTGGCCACACGCAGGCAGGCAGCCTCCTTAGTCAGGACTGTCATGGAACACTTATTCCAAGCGCCGGGGGCTGGCTGAATGTTCCGTATGCCTTCTCTGCTTTAATCACCACCGCCACGCTATCAGGAGTACTATCATCTTCATTGTATGAATGAAGAAACTGTGACTTTTCCAAGATGTATATTACCCGGCTTCAAGGTCATGACCCTCGGATGCAGTCAGATGGGGATTCCACGCATGTTCATGGTGCTTCTAAGTGCTGTCTTCTACCAAGCCCAGCTCTGGGACGCTGTGCGGAACACTCTTGAGTGAGCACCCCTGCTCCAGGTGATCACCCTGGAGATCCATTCTGTGTACCTTTGAACTAACTGGGCCAATGAGCATTTTACTGGTTGCTGTTTCTGTGTGCTGTTTCTGCCTTCCCAGCTGGGTCCTCAAAGACAGCGGAGATGGGTTGTGCTTCCAGTAGCCAGCCTCATCTCCATGGCGGCTCGGTGTCTGTTTCATGATGACAAAGATGGAAACCGTGCCTCCAGGAATGGGACCGTATTCGTCCCTTCACCTCTTCTAGGCACTCATAACCATGATGACTGTTAAGATTCAGAACATAACCATGACCGGCACTTTTTCACCCACTGCTCAGTCTCCTTCGTAATGGAAGATGGAAGAGCTGTGATCTACAGCCCCTTTCATGCTGTAAAATTAAACTTTTTTTTTTACTCTGCATATATTACATAGACAAGATACTCCACAGTTCATATAGAGTGTCATCTTCCTTGAACAATACGTTACCTGACTTTACCCAGCAACCCTGGGAGATGGGTGGGAAATATAAATGTTCCCTGACTTGGTGGCAGTTAACTGTAGCTCAGAGTCCAAGTGACTTGTCTGAAATCACACAGCTCGTGAGTGGGGAAGTGGGAACTTGACTCCACCACCTTCAATTACTTTGCACAACACTGGGTGGGCCCTAACATGTTAGAAACATTCCCATTCCCATCAAGGAGATAGACTCATGCCATCTAAACGTTTCCCTTGTATTGCTGGCACTCTCACAAATTGAAAAGAGCTTAGTTTTGTTTGTTTGTTTTTTCCCTAGGAGGTTTCCCTGATGAACTTTCTGGAAATTATTTGAAATAGGTATATTGGTAATTTCTTAATCATTTGGCTTGCTTACCATGAAAGTGTTCAGCGATTGTGGTCATTTACTCACTGGGCCTTCTGGGGAGGCGCTGGTTACATGGAGGCTCTGACTCACATATCCTTGGTGTCCATTCAGAGGAACACGGACTAAGGATCCCAAAACATTTACAAGGAGGGGGTTTTTCTGTCCTAATAAAAATTTTCCAAGAACAAGCCCAAAGAGAAGTAAAGATCAGGCACATGTCACATGCGTTACCTCCCGATGTATACAGTGAACATGGCCAGATGTACTATTTTCCTATAAAAAAGAAAACATATGTACATAGCATTAAATAAAATAAAGCATGTTTAGTGTAACTTTGTAGGCAAATTCTTGGAAAACTCCATACTATCAGTTTAGTTTAATGATGTCAGTATGTATCAAAATTAAATGAATAGAAATTTTGTAATGTGGTATTAATCTGAAATGTTTATTGTGGTTTGTTTAGTCTAATCGAGAGCTTTCCACCTATTTTCACATCAAGGAACGCTTAGGAAATGGTTCCTTGATGGCTCAGATGATAAAGAATCCGCCTGCAGTGTGGGAGATCTGGTTTTGATCTCTGGGTTGGGAAGATCCCCTGGAGTGGGGAACTCCAGTGTTCTGGCCTAGAGAATTCCATGGACAGAGGAGCCTGGCAGGGTACAGTCCACGGGATTGCAAAGGATCAGACACCACTTGAGGAGAAGCCAATGGCAACCCACTCCAGTGTTCTTGCCTGGAAAATTCCATGAATGGAGGAGCCTGGTGGGCTGCCGTCCAGGGGGTCTCGAAGAGTCGGACACGACTGAGTGACTTCACTTTGATTCATTGGAGCAGGAAATGGTAACCACTACAGTGTTCTTGCTTGGAGAATCCCAGGGATGGAGGAGTCTGGTAGGCTGCCGTCTATGGGGTTGCACAGAGTCGGACACGACTGCAGCGACTTAGCAGCAGACGTTCACTTTTCCCTTTCTTTCAGTATATGCAGCAGACATGGGGTCAGGCCCCACTCAGCCGCCCCCAGGGCTGAGGAGCCTGTGTGCTGTCCCTCGTGTGGCCCTGTTCCTGGGCACCTCCTGGGAAGCCTTGTCATGACAGGGAATTGAGGGCTGGGCACGAGCTCATCCTGAACCCTGCTTTGCTGTCTCAGAGAATGCACTAGCTGCACCCACTGGAAAACGGGAATGCATGAAGCACAGGCCTCCGCCACTCACAGAACCTTCATGCTTTGACAGAGCCGTGGAAAGGATCTGTTTTCCTGATCTGCGTTCTAGATTTCAGAGGCCCTGGCCCTCAACCAGCAAAGGAGAAGTTCTGAAGCTGGAAGGGCTGTGCTGGGATGCCTCACTCTGCCTGCTTCTCAGCGGGGCCTTGGCCTCACTCAGCACCATGGGTCCAGTGTCTTTCTTGCTATTTCTGGTTGTAGCTGACACACTGCTGGGAAATTAGTCTGCAAGCTGTAAATGAGATATTGTCACTATAAGGAAAAGGGAGTCGTGTAGTAAAGCATAAAGGCTGGTGAATTAGCCATCAAGGAAGAGTCATGAGCATTCCAGAATCATCTATGTACTAGCTCTGGAACAGGAAGCCTATGCAGTTTGAAGAAGCATCTTCCATATTGTTCATTTCCAACTGGAAATTTTTTAAAACTTGGACTTTCCCCTTTCCCTCTCTTTCTCCCTTTTGTCTCTCTCAATACAAGTGACGGAAAATTAGGGCCAAACTCTTCTGTCTGTATCTTCTGGTTTCAGGGAACATATGCTGATTCTTTCCAGTCAGGATGCTTAGAGTTGAATAAAAGAATCTAAGGAAGAGAGTGTGGAACTTCTTTAAGTGTTTTCAAGAAGCGTATTGGTTGAGAAACACTGGCAAAAAGGAGATCCTAAAAAAAAAATAAAATAAAAATAAAATAAAATAAAATAAAAGGAGATCCTGCCTGTGATTATCTTTTTTCAAAGTTCTGAAATGCTGATTTTAATATAATCCTATTCTTTTGTCACATATTGTGTTTCATTAAATCCAACCATAGAAATCCAGATTTGAAGGTTGTTTTTTTTAAAAAGCCACCCCTGCAGGACAAGAATCAAGAGTTAGAACCATACATGGAACAACAGACTGGTTCAGAATCGGGAAAGGAGTATGAAAAGGCTGTAAATTGTCACCTTGCTTATTTAACGTATACGTAGAGTAGCACATTATGCAGGATGCTAGGTTGGATGAATCACAAGCTGGAATCAAGACGGCCAGAAGACACAGCAACTCTAAACTCATTTTGAGCTGGCATGCTTTAAGTGAGAGTGGTGCAGTTAATGTGTGTGCATATACCTGTGTGCATATGACGTGTGTATATACATCTGTGTGCATCTGTCACTTTTGCTTGGAGATTAAAAAGCGAGGCCCCGAAGATGTAATTCTGGGTGAAGGAAACAAAGCCTGACTTTCACTACTTTCATTTTCCCCATGCATGAATAAGATAATAAGATAAAAAATAATTCCCCCTACCTTTCATGTTTCTTCAGTCTCTGCTTGAAGATACAGTGAGTCAGTGACATTGATAAAATGACATAGTTGGTTTGCAACCTCCTCTGTGTCTATTATGTCTGGTTGATAGCGTGAAAAAAAGAACAGTATCTTGGAAATGACTTTGAAATCACTTTGCAAAGAAGCCCCCCAACCTCCATCCACTGTTTTTCTTATTGCCAGTGATCCTTTTTTCTTTTTTTTTGCCATCCATTATTGATATTTTTCAGAGAGATTTATAAGGACTTTTGAGGCCATCCTTGAACTATTTCCGAAGAAATCTTAATTGGGTTTAATATATTCCATAAGGGACTCACCTACATTTGCAGGTCATTTACATATATTGAAAAATACATCAGGCCATAATACACAGCTGATGAAATAAGGGCATTACTTGCCACTGCACAACACCAGCTTTGCAAAGTCAAATCATCGTTGGCAGGATTGTTGGTCTGACTTCTCCCACTTGTTGGTGGGAGATGTTCTGGTGCCATGATGTTGTTTATTTTCTGGTCCTCCCAGCTCGGTTTTTTCTTTAAAGCTTTATCTGGACCTTATGTGAAGATTACTTTCACCTGATCCATCACAAACTGAATTGTCTCTGTGAAATAGCCCTTAGTCTTGTCCAGGTGACTTGAGCCTAAGCTAGAACCAGGATTCTTCTGAAGAGGGCTTGTGGGTGGAGTTGGATGCTCTCAAAGTGAAAAAGTCAAGACAAAACGTCCAGTGCTGGAGCCAGGCTGCTCCTGTGCCTCTCCCCTGTAAATAGCCTGACTATTGCAATTACAGTTCTGCAGTCGCCATTTCCATCTGTTCTGGAATATTTGGATGCACAGCTGGAAAGTGTATTATTCAACTGCTGCTAATGCCTTGACATTTTCTTATATAACACTTGCCTTGCTGTCATACAGAAGAGAACATTTATTCAAAGTCCTTCTTAGATGGAGCCAGATGGAGTTAGGGTTTTAGTTGGACACTTCCGGTTACAAGGACCAGAGACTCAGGTCACCTCGGGTACCTGGATTCCTTGCCAGGACACATGTGACCTGGACCCAGGCCTGGAGGCTCAACAGGAGGCCTGTGACAGGAGGAAGTGCCTCCCCGCCTCCCCCTCAGCTGGCTGTCTTGGGTCCTGCTCATCTGCCCTCTGCGTTTCTGCTCTTTGCTCTCGAGGCTACCTGGCTTCCTCAGCCTCTGCTTTGTATCTTTCCTTTAGCTCAGTGTTTTTGCCTCTGTGACATCTGGCTTGCTTGCTGCCTTCCCTTGTCACGGGATTCTTTCAGCTTCCATCAGTAACTGCTTGGCTTTGCTCGTAATCTGTCTCAGCTCAGATTCCCTTAAGATGAGGGGGATGGACCGGCCAGGCTCATCTCATACTTAGGTCACACTCAAGCCTGTGTTTTTGCCCTCTCTGGGGAAGGGCAACCTAACTTTGTATATTGTGACATTCCTCCTGTTTGCCTCCGTGCGTGGCATGAATCCTAAGGAGAGCTGGTTCTTAGGCTGACCAGTGCCCATGACGGAAAACAACAGGAGCGGACTGGTTACAGTCGCATTTTTGTGAAGTCTTAAGGCAGGATTTTCATCATGATATTTTGCATTCCTTTATTCTTTTATTATAGCCTTATTATAATACATGTGCATTGTCAATAATCATGAGTACAAAGTTTTACAAAGTAGAGTTCCAACAGCATAATTATTACTTTGAAAAATACAGTTCTAACAGTCAAAAATCCTCATTCCTCCCTGTGGAGCATCTCTTCATACTGCTGTCCTTCTCCAAAGAACCGTTATAAACAGTTTGATCCTTCCAGCCATTTCTTGTGTAGGTATAAACATACATTGCCTGATTGTTTGCCTTGCTTATGTGTAGTTAAAGGCAACACTGTGGATACTTAAAATATAATGAATACTCAATGATGAAAGTAGCAAAACTAATTTCATTCATTTAACTTGTATGGTTTTTAATTTAGGACTATAATCTTCTAATTTAAGATAAGCTAGTTGTGAAACACCTAGTCACTACAACTGAGTTAAGCCCCATATGTATGGATATGTATCAGTTTTTATATACTAAAGGGAAAAAAATGAAGTTTTAAAAAAATGTCTAAAAGGACAGACCCCTGTCCATTGGAGTGTGTTTTGAGAATGCTGTTCATTCCAATATTGACCCCTAGCTGGCATATTGCATCCTAGCAACAAGATTACTAACCTGTGGTTGTGAAGGAACAGCTTTAATGTAAACACAGTAACCATCTGTTTACTTGATGCCTTGATCTCTCTTTGAGTAAAGAAAGCCCAAAATAGAAGGTTGGAAGTAATTGAGAAAACAACAAAAAAATTTTTTATATCATAAAAATATTGAATGTACATTTGAGAAACTTTTAGAAACTTTTAAATAACACAAAAGGAAGTAAATTGTTTTATCCACCAATATGTTCATTTTTGTAATCTTTAAAAATGTTATAATTCATAGCATAGACAATATTGTACTTGTAACTTGACAGTTACATATAGAACATATAGGACAAAAATTAGAGGTTTGTGGGTGTTTTTTTTGACATAGCTTACTAAATATGTTTTGCCATCTCATTAATTAGTTATTTGAGGATATGACTTTAAATGTCTAAATATTGTATAGGTGTCCTGTAATATATACAGACATTCTAGATCACTGACCATGAATGTAATTTTAAATCCATAACTGTTTCTATTGTTGTTTAGTTGCTAAGTCGTGTCCAACTCTTTTGTGACCCCATGGAATGTAGACTGCCAGGCCCCTCTGTCCATGGAATTCTTCAGGCAAGAATACTGGAGCAGATTGCCGTTTCCTTCTCCAAGCAGTTGTCCCATCCCAGGGATCAAATTCAAGGCTCCTGCATTGGCAGGCAGATTCTTTACTGCACAGCCACCAGGGACGTGATATTATTTCACTGTGGAGAAGAGGTTAGCCGTATTAGGAGGAAGGTGGACAGTTGTTTTGGGACAGTAAGTGGCTTCTGAAAATTCAGCCCACCCGATAGAAGGGTTCCTAGGACCATCACACTCAGGCTTCCTCGAGGTGGTGGGTGTGGCTTGTCTCTTAGAAGCAGTGGGCTTCTCACCAGCGAACTGTTCCCACCAGGACCGAAAGGACTCCTGCATCCTTGCTGTCATTCCTGACCTTGGCTGACCTGGAGCCATCAGTTTCAGGTATTTAGACCTACTTCTGTAGACAAGATGAGAATCAGTACACCTGCCCATCATATAAATATCATGAATATGCATCCATCTTCCTCTTCCTGGGTTGAGAGTTTATTTGAGGAACTGGATCACCCAGGTGCCTCGGGTGCTTCTGAATAAATCCAGTCCATTGTCCTCATCAGTCTAGATCAGAGTAGACCTGAATCCCTGATTAAAGTCTGAGAACAACAAGCTTGTCTGTGGAGATGACATCACCCTGCACTGCCAGGGTCAGCACCGCTCCCTGGATGTGTGGTCCACACTGGCGCACAGGGACCCACTCTTAGAAGGGCCCAGGGCTTGGTTTACTACTGTGGCTGTCTAGGAATTCCTAAGAATTTTTGACATAGAGCACCTGCATTTTGTTTTGCACAAGGCCCCACAAATTGTGTTCATTGGTCTCAGCGATCATGTGAAGTACATTATTAAAGAGATATTTTAATGGTTCCTTCTCAGACACCACCTCCAAAGAGAAGGAAAAATCAATTCCACCTGCACTCCATTTTCTGCAGGAGAAGAAGGTGCATGTGACTTTAAGAGACTGGCCTGCAGGGTGAAGTGGAGCAACTCCTGTAAGACTTGGCCTTGCAGGGTGCTTGGGAGGTTTGAGCAGCTCAAAACTAATTGGCTACTTGACAGAGGCTCCGCAGGCGAAATGCTCTTCCGATTTCGGATTTCTGCCCTGTTTGTTTAATTGTAAACCAGCCTGTGTTTTATCTTTTGTGGCAAATATGAACATATATTTTAAGCCCTAACTTTTCTGGGCACAAAGACCCTGCAATCCAGAATTAGTTTGAAACACTGCAGAAGGGGTGCCCGGCCTCTCTGAGCCTCATCATTCAGTCCCCTCGAGCCTGCTCTCCTCTTGGTAAGAAATGAGTCAACGGTCTCTTCAGATATCTCCAAATCGGCTAGTTGAGATTCTTCACGCTTGTACTTATTGTTTATTATTTTAAAAAATTGAAGTAGAGTTGACATACGATATGTTAGTTTCAGGCTGGTTCTCCCCACTTTTAAACCCAGGCCCCTTAAGATAAATGTAGGACACAAACCTCATGCCTTTCCTTATTCATGTACTGGGGCCTCCCAGGTGGTGCTAGTGGTAAAGAACCCGCCTGCCAGTGCAGGAGATGCAGGAGACGCAGGTTCGATCCCTGAGTCAGGAAGATCCCCTCCAGGAAGGACATGGAAACCCACTCCAGTATTCTTGCCTGGAGAATCCCATGGACAGAGGAGCCTGGCCGGCTACAGTCTTATCTGGTTACACAGATTCGGACACGACTGAAGCAACTTGGCACATAGCACATTCTTGCTTTCAAGTGAAAAATGATTTTGTGCAGTTTTATTGTAGTTTGCAGTGGCAGAGCGATAACTTTTTTCATTTCCCAAATAAAAAGTTACAGAATTAAATGTACTCTTTATACGTGATTCTAATATACATAGACCCTCCAACCTCCCCTTCACTAATGCAGTGCTATTTAAAGTGCCTGTTGTGCAACCTTTTTGTTTCAGCTGCCTTGAGCTAAAGAATAGAAATTGAGATTAAGCATTTAGAAAGCTAGAGCCATTTGTCTGTCAAATAATGAAAAAATCGGAGGTTTTTATTTTCTTTGTCTCTTTTTATATTCTGTAGCTATATTTTAGTATTTCACGGGCTCTGTACTTTACAAAAGTCTCAACCCGCAACATACTGGAAACCGGAAACAAATTGATTCTTACCAGGAATAAAGTACTGTCCTAATTGACAGAATCAGCAATGTATTTCCTCCATTAGCAGAATTCTCATTAATTCATCTTTGCACAAATGGTCACATGGGTGTGTGTGTGTGTGTGTGTGTGTGTGTGTGTGTCTGGGATGGGCTCCCTTCCCTCTAGTAACTTGTCCTGCTACTGTGCTCAGTCGTGTCTGACTATTTACGACTGTATGGACTGTAGTTTGCCAGGCTCTTGTGTCTATGGAATTTTCCAGGAAGAACACTGAAGTGGGTTGCTATTTCTTCCTGTGGTGGATCTTCCCAACCCAGGGATTCAGCCTGCAGTTCCTGTGTCTCCTGCATTGGCAGGCAAATTCTTTACCTCCTGAGTCACCTGGGAAGCCCCTGACTTGCTTATTTCACTGCAGTTGTGATATACACCTGGCTGGACTTGTGTTCTGAGACACAGCAGTGTAGGTGAGAGGGGAGAATCATGAGTGGCCTGTTTCTACCAGTAATCATGGTTTGAACCGTGTTGAGAAACTGTTTTCTGCCTAAATATGCTAGAGGAGTTGGAAAATAAGCAACATTTATGAAAACAGAACACTCCCAGACTGTTCTGAGCTGAAAGCAGAATTCCAGCTTTGGACTGGTCTCTGCCTTTGAGCCAGCAGTACTCATGTCTGAGAAAGGCTGTTAGAGTCTTTGAGGTTATTGACACTGAGAAACACATTGTCTCCATCTCCAGCTGCAGCCACCTCACCCCACTAAACCTCCAAGACCCTTAGCTCCTTCGGCAGAGACCAGCCATCGCCTGGATTTCTCTCTCACACCCACTGTAACTGGCCTACAATAGTCCAGGTGGCCCGTCACACTGGGGGCATTACAAGCTCAGGTGCAGGAATAGGTAGGGAACCAACTCTCACCTGGCAGTTCCAGCCTTTCCCTTCCAGGCTGTCTACACATACCAGTTCCTTCATCTCCTGGTCTCCTGGCCTGTATGGTAGTGCAAACAGTGTTTACCAACCTATGTGGGGGATGCAACAGTTGAAATTGACTAAATCTTTGAGTTTTCTTATGTTTTTTGGCAACAACTGCTAATCTCTGGACTACTTCCCAAAAGTAGGAGAATGGAAAGGCGATGCTTTCCCTGAATAGTAATAGCTGTAGTCTTGATCCAACTTCATTCCAGATCATTGTCAATATTCATTACAAACTGACAGATTACTTCCAGAGATTAGAGAAGTTAATTTCCCATGATGAATTTCAGTTTCAGATCTGAGTTTGGTCTGTATCACCTCCCTCACTCTCTGAGATGGGATTTTCTAACCTTTTCCCCAAGTCTTGGTCTCCTTTTCTTGTCTGATTCATAGGCAAATTTAATTATTTACGGCCAGTTTACTAGAACTTGTTAGGACAGATATGAATACACTCTGAAAATAATTCTTGGTTTCTCCCAGGTTGAAAACTTTGTGGCCCGTTTTGTTAATATTCAGCACGATGTGGGGGACATTATTCCAGGCTTCGGGAATTCCAGGATAAATAAGGCTGTGCCTGCCTCAAGGAACTCACAGCCCAGTGGGAGGAAACCACTTTTTTCCCCATTAGGAAGCAGTGTGATAGTTGCCTTAGCAATGTGAAGTGCAAAGTGGTTAGCAGATCATAGACAAGGGAGTAGTTAATTGTTAGGAGATTTGGGAGTGTTGAGAGGATGGGGAGAGTGTGTGAAAAGAGTAAAACAAATGTTTTAGGTGACTTGACCTGGTTATTGAGGGAAATAAACATTTTCCAGAAAGAAAAAAAGGCATTCCAGATCAAGTAAAATAACTTGGGCAAAGCCTCGAAGGCTTTAGAAATAAGCAAATGAGATTTATTCAGAGAAGTGTAAAAATTATGATGTGGCTGGTGTTGATATATGTAGCTATCAGCAACTGCTTCTAGATATTATTGTTTGTGTGTGTGTGTGTGTGTGTGTGTGCAAGTCTCTCAGTTGTGACCAGGCTCCTTTTTCCATCGATTCCCCAGGCAAGAATACTGGAGTGGGCAGCCATTTCCTTCTCCAGGGGATCGTCGGAATGGAACTGGGGTCTCCTGCATTGAACGCAGATTCTTTACCATCTGAGCCACCAGGGAAGCCCTGTTTCCGGTTAAGTGCTTCCTGCCTGTTATCACAGTCCACCTAAGTGCTAAGACATACATGTTGATACCAGTGACATAGAGGCAGCAGTGGGAGAAGGACAGATGGGAGCCTGTGACCTGTAGAAACTTACATGGGAAGGAAAAAGAGGGCCTTGCAAATACTGATCCCAAGGTCTTGCATTTATATAGAACAAATACAGAGACGTAAATCCAAATGTAACAGAGAAGTAAATCCGAGTATATTGCCTCTCTGGCTTTAAAAGTATCTGGGTGTATTTGCTGAAGTGAATTGAAATCCAGTGTATATACGTGTGGAAGCCTCTAAATAGTAAGCTCTGAATTTCTGACTTAGAAATTTCAGCAAATGTCAGCACAGTAGGAAAGGTGAGGAACTCAGAATAGGGAACTGGAATGACCAATAAACAGGGAAGAGATACCCAAACTCATTAATCATCAGAAAATGCAAATTTCAGGAACAGGTACTGTTTCTCACCCTTGGGATGGGTAAAATATTTAAATAAATTTCATAATACTAAGTGTTGGAGATACTTAGGATAAACAGATATTCTCTCCCTTCCCTGGTATAATGTAAATTTCCTGGTATGAGTGTAAATTGGCACAATCACTTTGGAAAGCAGTTTTGTAATAACTAGTAAGGTTTCAGCACACACATGGCCTATGACCCAACAATTTCATTTTAAAGAAAGTGCTTACATACTTAAGGATCATGCACAGAGAATGACTGCAGTGCCCATTATAGCCAAAACAAACAAGAAAGATAAACACAAATGTTCTTTATTAGGAAAATAGGTAAGTTACAGTGTATTTAAACAGCAGACTATTACACAATATGCAAAATGAATGAATCAGATTTATAAGAATAACCTGGTTAATTTTTACAAACATGTCATTGGGTAAAAAAAAGATTGCAGAAAAATATCAACTCTATCATTAATGTAAAATTTTAAATGTAGATTAATGCTAAATTATTGATAGATTCATGTGTATACGTGGGGGCCGATAAAAGTATAAGGACGTGGATGGGAAGAGTAAAAATACTGGAGGGGTTTGGGTGTCCCCTCTGGGGGGCCGGAAAAATAGCAGAGGGTGGTGAATGGGGAGGAAAATAGGATTGAAGGGAACACAAAGAGGGGAGCTTTGCTGGGTGTGTGATGTTTTCTTGAAAACAAACAAACAAACAAACAAAAACCAGGGACTTCCCTAGTGGTCAGGTGTTAGGACTTCACCTTCCAGTGCAAGGGGTTTGACTCCTGGTGGGGGAGCTGAGATCTCACATGCCTCCAGGCAAGAACAAACCAACCAGCAAAGCATAAAGCAAGCAATATTGTAAAAAAATTCAATAAACACTTTAAGAAAGATTGACATCAAAAAAATCTTAAGCAGATAAGACCAGTTGTTAACATCGGAGTGGTGGGATACGCATTTTGTAATTTTCAGGGTTTTTCTGTCTTTTTGAAATATTTCATGAAACAATGGTGCTCAGAACATACTGGGCACTCTTTTGAGTGGATACTGTTCTTCTTATTTTTGATTGTGCTGGTTGGCTTGCAGGATTTTAGTTTCCCGACCAGGGATTGGACCCGGGGCAACCACAGTAAAAGCACTGGGTCCTGACCCCTGGACCGCCAGGGAACTCCCTAGCAGGTGCTACTGTAGCTTCCCTATCAGCAGCCGGCCCATTCCCCAGACTGCTCCAGCGGGGTCTTTGTAGGGCTGTCTTTGACAGGCCAGAAGCCTGAGGGAATGAATAGAGGAAGGCCGAGAGAGCTGTAGGTCTTGTCCACTTTGACATTAAATTATCCCAGGCCATCAGTAGGTGGATTGATTGTTGCCCCAGGCACATCTGTGGGTGTCGCACCCTCCCCTGACACATCCCTCCCTCTGAAGGGTGAGGGGCTGCCCAGGAGTGGAAATGCCTCTTGTCTGCATCGCATAGTGCACACAGCGCGGGGAGGCCTAAAGGTACCAGTTCTGCAGAGTGTTTTCTGAATCTCCTTGAAAACAGCGCTTTTAATGTTATAAGATGCCCCCGAGCTAACGTAATAGGTAGATGCCGAGAAGAGTTATTTTGAGGGCCATAATTTGACTTAGTTATCTCAGGCGATCAAAGATTGTTTAACACCAGAAATAGCTGAGTAGAACAGCTGCTAAAACAGTGCTTTGTGTGGGAAATGATGAAAGGTTCAGTATTTTGACAGCCATTTCAGAGGGATGAGTAATAAGACTTCTAAGAAAATCCTGATTACTGCTTTTGGAAGGGGGGATGCTGTAGACTAGATTTCAGATTTCCCATTATCTAATGTTCTATGTGGACATAGAGTGCAGAAGCAGTGTTTTCTCTTTTCCAGAGTCTTGACTGCTTGTCTCAGTACAGTTTAGGCAGCCCGGTAAATATTTATGATTTAGGTCTTCTAAAAATACATAACTTGTCCTTTCATCAGACATGTGTTTAGGTCTTACCGTGCTCCAAGCAACGTTCGGGGTCTAGGGGCCCAAAGCGATCCATCAGACCTTGTTGTCATGCAGCTCCCAGCCTTGAAAGAGGAGAAGAAATGGAACAAGGCAAAATGTACAACTGATTTTAAATAAATGCAATAGGTATTACAGGAGCAGAACTCAGAGGGAGATCAGTTAGAAAGAGGTGGCGTGAGAGAATTAGGAGTTTGTCATTTGGGGTGGTGGGAGGTGGGTGTTGATGGACAAGCACACTACCCCAAGTGAGGGGAAAATCCTGGTCAATGTTACCAAGTGAGTGGATATTTTTAAATTTTTATTTATTTCTTTTTAGTAATCTTATTTATTTATTTCTGGCTATGCTAGGTCTTCATTGCTTCATGGACTTTTCTCTAGTTGCAGCAAGCAGGGGCCAGTAGGTATGGATGTGCCTTTTAAGTGAAAGTGTTAGTAAGTCATGTCTTGTGATCTCATGGACTGTAGCCTGCCAGGCTCTTCTGCCCATGGGATTCTCCAGGCAAAAATACTGGAGTGGGTTGCCATGCTCGCCTCCAGGGGATCTTCCTGACCGAGGGATCAAACCCAGGTCTGTTGCATTGCAGGCAGGTTCTTTACCATCTGAGCCACCAGGGAAAGACAATGTGCCTATTAGTGTTTATCTAAATCTTCATGGAATCCGTGGTGCCAGTTGTGAATGCACACACACAGTTGTTGAGCTGGCATCTAATCAGCCCTCACTCCACTGGCATCCCCTTGAAGGCCACTCCATTTTCTTTCCCTCTGAGTGATACCAGAGGGTTTTTAATTAGAAGAGTGGATGGCATAGATGATTTGTACTTAGGGACATTTGTGGTCAGGACATGGGGATGGGATTAGACCTTTTCAGAGGTCTTCTCTCCTTGCTGTCACAGAGTACAGAAGACTAATGAAACATTAAGGATGGGGAAACTGAGGCTTGGAGGGGCTGGGTCTGGGAAGTGGCCCAGCCAGGACTGAAGAGCTCCAGAACCCAGACTTCCTCTATGGACTACTCTGCATGCCCTTGGAAGAATCTTTATTATCTACTGTGATGCTCTCTTAGAGGCTCGTTAAACTGCAGAGGCTGGCTTCCCTACTGGCTCAGACAGTAGAGAATCTGCCTACAACTCAGGAGATGCAGGTTTGATCCCTGGGTCAAGAACATCCCGGGGTCAAGAAGGGAATGGCACCTCACTCCAGTATTCTTGCCTGGAGAATCCCATAGACAGAGGAGCCTAGTGGGCTACAGTCCGTGGAGTTGCAAAGAGTCAGACATGGCTGAGTGACTAATACACACACACACCACGGAGGCTCATCCTTGACTGTGAAGCCTGTGTGCCTTAGAAACAACGGATGTGTCACTTCCAGTATTTTGATTCTAGGAAAGGAGAAGTATTACCAATGCTTGCCTATTATGAGTGATGGACTTGTATTTCTGGATCACATGTATTTCTAGTCAACATAGAGAGCAATCCAGTTTAGCTGGCACTCTTTGCTTTTCCTATTAATACACTCTCCCATCTGCAGATAATTGAAGAGTAATTAGAGGTCTGCAGTAAATTCTAGTCACAGTAGAGAACAAAAACGCACACGTGTGGTATTCTATGGAAAATGACTCCTCAGAAAACTCTGCAGACACTAAAGACTTGATTTTTGATGTATTTCATACAAGCCAGAGCAAACACATGAATTCATTTACCCTTTAGTGAAAGTGTGGGCTTCCCTGTGGCTCAGATGTTAAGGAGTCTGCCTGCACTGTGGGAAACCCAAGTTTGATTCCTGGGTTGGGAAGATTCCCCTGGAGAAGAGATGGCAACCCACTCCAGTATTCTTGCCTGGAAAATCCCATGGACAGAGGAGCCTGGCAGGCTACCGTCCACAGGGTCGCAAAGCGTCGGACACGACTGAGTGACTTCACTTTCACTTTCTTAGTGAAAGTATGTTGCTCCTGTGTATGCAGATCAGCTAGTGATCATTGTGGTTCACAGTGAACCTAGGTGGACTCCTGGCTGTGGACAAAGATGAAAAGGACAACTGTGGGGCTTCCTCGTGTAAACCTCCCCAAGGTTTCTTGCTTAATACCTCGAGTTCGGGAAGGCAAGGGCTATTACGGCCACTTTACTAATGAGGAGGTGAAAGCCACCAGAAACTCAATGGCCTGTCCCTGTGCTCCAGACCAGGAGGGAGCTCTTCCGAACACTAGGTCACCTGACCCCAGGCTGGCAGAGCAGAAGGAAGCAATGTCAGTAGCATCATGCATATTACGGTATTATTGAGGAGGGACGGAGCCAAGCCTTAAGATGTTACTGGAAGACAACGCATCAGGAGATACTGGCGGTGACAGTTTCATAGGAACCCGTGGTGCAGATTCAGTAGAACTTCATGAGGAGTCTGGGGGGTGGCAGGCACTGGGCTTGGTGCTTCCTGTGTCCTAGTTATTTGCAACTGTGGCAGGACAAGGAAGGCTGAGGCCTTTTACTTTCCCCTCCCTGCCTCAACTACCATCAGTTTCATCTCCAAGTTGTTTTAATCACCTTGTGACCAATAGCAAAGGACTCTGCCATTGACATGGGGGGAATGCTTGCTTCACGGCCCTTTTCACTCCTAAATGCAGCCCTAATATACTGCCTGGCTCTCACCCCAACTGGATTATACATGTCTTAGGGACTCTTGCCTTATTCAGCTTCATGCCCACTGGGTCTGCTCTGCATCTGCAAGTGTGAAAGTGTTAGTTGCTCAGTCATGTCCGACTCTGTGACTGCCTGGACTGTGGCCCACCAGGCTCCTTTGTCCATGGAATTCTCCAGGCAAGAATACTGGAGTAGCTTGCCATTCCCTTTTCCAGGGGATCTTCCCAACTCAAGGATCAAACCCGGTCTCCTGCGTTGCAGGCATTCTTTACTGTCTGGGCCATCAGGGAAGCCCCACCTTGCATATAGTAGTCATTTATTGTTTGCTGAGCTGAACTGTACCTGTTTAATACAAAAGAAAGGTGAGAAATATTATGACAATAACACATGGGGCTGCCTAGCACATGGACTCAGATGTACATGACTGGCTCCTGTGGTTTTGTTAGGTTACTTAAATTAAGGATTTGTTTGCAGGATGAAGAAGGGGAGAAAATATTACACACGTTTGTAATGATGGTAAAGCAAAGAACCCAGAATATCAGTGCTTTATACCTTACTTTTTAGTTTGAAACACGTGTCGATTATCAATACCACCATGTGTCAGGGACCGAGGTAGGAGCTTTGTTGGTTTTGTTTTGGAAACTAGCGCTGTCTTTCAGCATATGCACCCGAGAGGAAAGTTTTGTCCAGAGGGGATGTGGTGGGAGAGGGTTTGTTGACAGGTCCACCAGAAGGGGTGTATCCACACTGCTGCCTCTGGGAATTTGGAGGAGACCCTTAAACTTTTCTCCTCGCTTTCTGTCCTTAGGCCTTTTGGTGGGCACCCTTGATGTCGTGTTGGACTCCAGTGCCCGGGTCGCACCTTACCGAATCCTGTACCAGACTCCAGATTCTTTGGTCTATTGGACCATTGCCTGTGGTAAGTGCAATATTTGGGAATACGGGAAGTTTCATGATTGACAACTTTCAGAAGGGAAGGAACATTTCATTGTGAGATGCAATCCATGGGTCATTTAAGACAAGTTACTATAGCCATTTCAGCAGATAAACCCTGAATCTCAGCAGTTTAACACACTAAACGTTTCTTTCTCAACCTGCTGAAGTCTTATTGGGATCCAGTGGCCACCTCCATCTG
>SJYC01094052.1:0-13248 GCA_006408675.1 Madoqua kirkii | reverse complement strand
TTTTATTTTGTTTTAATTTTTTGCCTCCACATGATTTTTTTAAAAATTAATTGATTTTACTCTTTAGTTTTAGATTTATAAGAAAATTGAACAGATGGTTTGGAGCACTTCCATATAGCCTCTCTATATATAAGTTTCTCCTGCAGTTTACATCTTACTATGGAACATTTGTTCCAATGGGTGAACCAGTGTTGCTACATTATTATTGAATAGAGTCCATACTTTATTTAGATTTCCTTAGTTTTTACCTGATGTCCTTTTTCTGTTCCAGGATCCCAGCCAGGGTACAATTTTCTGTTTGGTTGATATAGCTCTTTAATCTCCTCTTGGCTGTAAAAGTTACTCAGACTTGCCTTGTTTTTGATGACTCTGCCATTTTTTAAGGATAATGGTCAGGTGTATTATAGAATTGTCTTTCTGTTGGAATTTATCTGATGTTCTTCTCATGATTACGCTGGGGTGATAGATTTTTGTGAGGAAGATCACAGAGATAGAGTGCTATTTTCATCACATTATGTCAAGCAAGGGCACCTCCTATCAAGCTGATTTATGACTGATGATGTCCTTGATCATCTGGCTGCAATAGTATTTTTCTGGTTTTCCTACTGTCTTCTTCTCCTTCTCAAACTGTCCTCCTTGGAAGTAAGTCACCATGCACACTTACTGAGTAGGGGGTTTTAATTTGTTCAATTATTTTTATCACTGTGAATGCATGACTATTTATTCCTTGTGTTATAATCCAGCACAACTTTATTTTGTTGCTCAAACTGGTCTAGCTTTGACCATTGGAAGCTCTTTCAGTTGACTTTATTTAGGTTTTAAATTGATCTCTGCTTGGTAGGAAGTGCCATGCTGGGATCTAAAGATATAAAGATAATCAGATCCGGCCTCTGCTCTTGAGAATGCAAGGAAATAGCCAGGCACAGCCCAGTGTGAGCAAGCACCAAGCAGTGCCATTGGGCGATGGGGCTGCCAACTAGAGACAAGAAACTTGGCTGGCCTTCTACAAGGGCAGGGGGAGTTCTGTGGGTGTGATTTCAGACTGCCCGAAGGCTCTGGTACCCTAGCAAAACACTCTCAAGGATTCAGCACCTGAAATTCTAACATTGTAATTGTGTCTGAAGGAGATCAGCCCTGGGATTTCTTTGGAAGGAATGATGCTAAAGCTGAAACTCCAGTACTTTGGCCACCTCATACAAAGAGTTGATTCATTGGAAAAGACTAATGCTGGGAGGGATTGGGGGCAGGAGGAGAAGGGGACGACAGAGGATGAGATGGCTGGATGTCATCACTGACTTGATGGACGTGAGTCTGAGTGAACTCCGGGAGTCGGTGATGGACAGGGAAGCCTGGCAGGCTGCGATTCATGGGGTCTCAGAGTCGGACACAACTGAGCGACTGAACGGAACCGAATTGAAAGTTATCCTGGTTCAGATGCAAGCAGGAGAAACAGTGAAGTGACTTAGCGTTTAAGCATTCCAGGGGATGAAGGAATGGCAGTGTGAGTCAGGGCAGGGAGAACACCATCCAGGCAGGCATGAGGGCTGGGGATTAGAGCAAGAGGAAAGGGGTAAGGATAAAGGAAGAGAGAAGCTGGACCCTGACAGTGTCATCCCTTGTAAGACAGAGTTGTATTTCACTCCACACAAGGGGCAGCACCCAGTAGCTACAGTAGAAAGGGAAAATGTCACCTTTAGTTGGCAAACAGTATAAAATTGTATTAAAATAGACATTGGAGCCAGCAAGTGAAGAAAGAGAAAGGAAATTAGGCAGAACTGCCAGCACCCCTGGACTTAAGGAGTCTTTGACACTCTCATCTTCCAGCATTTGTATCACTTGTTCTGGACTTTCAAAAACCTCTAGAGCCTGTAGGTTCTCAGAACCCTTAGGATTCCTGGCCTTCCCAGGTCAGTGCACACATATGGGGCTGTGATGAGCTGGTTCCTATTTGTGACTATTTTTTTTTTTCCTCCCCTGTTATCTGACATCACTACTCTTCACTGTTTCTGAGGTTTTGCCGTTCTGTGGAGCAAAGGCTCCAAGGAATGCTCCTATGGGGAAGAGCCCAGAGTTACAAAGACCAGTTATTCCTGAGTTACTTGCCAAGCCAGGGCTAAGGAACACAGGGCAGTAAATGCTGATGTCATAATTTATACCTCAAGGAGATGATGCCTGTCATACCCGCATGATCTTACTATAATAAACCTGGAGCAGTTGTAGCTTTTGAATATATTGATACCCAGAATTTCCTTATAGAAGACTCCACAGAAGTGAGACTCCACAACCTCTGTTAAAGTTCATTCACCCACAACTGTTCCTTCTTATCGATTTCTCTTTAAAACCCACATGCCTGGCTCCCTTTCAGGAGATTGTAAGAGCCAAAGTTGCTAGCTTAAAAAGGTTCTTTTTAGTTTGTAATTTAAAAAAAAAATTTTTTTTTCCCCATAAACTATAAAGTTGATATTTGGTGGGACTGTCTGGCAAGAGCTTTTTAATATGCTCTTCTTTTTTTTTTTTTTTTCAGTTGTGCCTCGAGGCTTGTGAAATCTTAGTTTTCTAACCAGGGATCGAGCCTGGGCCCTCTGCAACCTGGGCTGTCCACAGTGTAGTGTGGAGTCCTAACCACTAATTTGCTCTGATTCTATGAATCGTTGCTGTAAGAGAAGTTTCAACAGAAGCTTGTCTAACTCACTGCCCTGTAGAATCCATAGGATTGTAAAACCTCTGTTTTTATGGCACATGCCTTGTGAATCTTTGATTTCTGTAAAGTGAACTAAGGATACGTCTACAATCAATGTCTTCCACTTTCTGTAGGAGAGTAGCTGTCTTAGTGGTAAATTCTACTCTTGTGACTGTCCTAGTTTTAGACCTTGTATGACTTACTCCAGTATAATGCTCACTCACTGACAGTATGAACAGAAAGAAGAGCAGAGCAAAAAACACGAGCTATTTGTTGAAACATTGTTTTCAGATGCTTCTTTTTACTGTGTGCTATCATCTGTATGCAGATTGACTTGAAGAAATTGCTTTATTATGTTTCTTTGGCACTGATACCTTTCATTGGGAAGAGGAGCCAAAAACTGCCTAAATAATGACTTTTTCTTTTCCCTGCCACTTCACAAAATGAAGCTACTGTTGTTTTTAGTGGATATTCCATTGTGCCATCGATTCCAGCCTGCTGACTTGCATTTTGTTCTGTGGTTTGTGCAGTAGCATCATTTGTGCTATTTATTTTTCTTTTTAAATTGTTTGCTTTATTATTATTATCATTTTTTTTTTACCACAACATGCAGCTTGCTATATTTTAATTCCCTGACCAGGGATTGAACCCAGGGCCCTGGCAATGAAGGCTCAAGCCCTAACAACTGACCACTGGGGAATTCCCTGCTGTTTCCAAGAGCATAAAGGAAGTAGTGCCTTAGGAATTGGTCCAGAGTACTTTACTGAGCTGGTTATACTCTGACAATCCTGCCTGTCTCCCACCAGTGAGTGTGTATTTTACACTTGTGCTCTCACTGGGGCACTAAACAGCTTCAGATGTTCCCCCAGCAGTTTATGTCTTGGCCTTGGTGCCCCAGAGGCAAGAGAGAGCTCAGTCCCTTGCCCTTCTCAAACTTCAAGGGTCTTAAGCAGAAGGCAACCCATTTGGCGGTCCCCACAAGAAGAACTAAGGGCTTCCCAGGTGGTGCAGTTGCAAAGAATCTGGAAACACAAGAGACCTCGGTTCCGTCCCGGGGTCAGGAAGATCTCTTGGAAGAGGAAATGGCAACCCACCCCAGTATTCTAGCCTGGAAAATTCTAAGAACAAAGGAGCCTGGTGGGCTACAGTCCATGGGGTCACAAAGAGTCAGACACGACTGAGCATTCATGCATATGATCAGAACTGGGAGGTTCAAAGAGTAAGAAACGTAGACAGCCTCATAGGAATATTCTGCTGTGCTGTTTAGTTACTAAGTCGTGTCTGACTCTGCAGCCCTATGGACTATAGCCCACCAGGCTCCTATGTCCATGAGATTATCCTGCAAGAATACTGGAATGGTTGCCATTCCCTTCTCCAGGGGATCTAACCTGTGTCTCCCGTGTTGGCAGGTAGATTCTTTGCCACTGCGCCTCCTGGGATGCCCTCCAAGAGAATATGGACATCTAGAATTGCAGATAACTCCAAGGCCCTGGGACACAAGAGTTACAATTGGAGAGACAGAGGGAAAGGTCGACAGTTCTCTGTGTGTACATCTGACCTTCCAACAGGACTAAAAAAAGGAAATGGGGTGGAGGTTGTGTGCTTGATGGCCCCTCACAGATAACACAGTCCTGAATGGTGCCTTGACTCCTCTGCCCATTGATCTGGTTTTCCTTTTCTTCACCATCTTAGAATCTCGTCTGGGCTTTCCAAGAGCATAAAGGAAGTAGTGCCTTAGGAATTGGTCCAGAGTACTTTACTGAGCTGGTTATACTCTGACAATCCTGCCTGTCTCCCACCAGTGAGTGTGTATTTTACACTTGTGCTCTCACTGGGGCACTAAACAGCTTCAGATGTTCCCCCAGCAGTTTATGTCTTGGCCTTGGTGCCCCAGAGGCAAGAGAGAGCTCAGTCCCTTGCCCTTCTCAAACTTCAAGGGTCTTAAGCAGAAGGCAACCCATTTGGCGGTCCCCACAAGAAGAACTAAGGGCTTCCCAGGTGGTGCAGTTGCAAAGAATCTGGAAACACAAGAGACCTCGGTTCCGTCCCGGGGTCAGGAAGATCTCTTGGAAGAGGAAATGGCAACCCACCCCAGTATTCTAGCCTGGAAAATTCTAAGAACAAAGGAGCCTGGTGGGCTACAGTCCATGGGGTCACAAAGAGTCAGACACGACTGAGCATTCATGCATATGATCAGAACTGGGAGGTTCAAAGAGTAAGAAACGTAGACAGCCTCATAGGAATATTCTGCTGTGCTGTTTAGTTACTAAGTCGTGTCTGACTCTGCAGCCCTATGGACTATAGCCCACCAGGCTCCTATGTCCATGAGATTATCCTGCAAGAATACTGGAATGGTTGCCATTCCCTTCTCCAGGGGATCTAACCTGTGTCTCCCGTGTTGGCAGGTAGATTCTTTGCCACTGCGCCTCCTGGGATGCCCTCCAAGAGAATAGGACATCTAGAATTGCAGATAACTCCAAGGCCCTGGGACACAAGAGTTACAATTGGAGAGACAGAGGGAAAGGTCGACAGTTCTCTGTGTGTACATCTGACCTTCCAACAGGACTAAAAAAAGGAAATGGGGTGGAGGTTGTGTGCTTGATGGCCCCTCACAGATAACACAGTCCTGAATGGTGCCTTGACTCCTCTGCCCATTGATCTGGTTTTCCTTTTCTTCACCATCTTAGAATCTCGTCTGGGCCCATGTAAGCATTCATTTTCAGAACGGAAAGACAGAGTAGCCGTGGCCTTGTCCAGGGCTCTGATTATGACGGGTACAGAGACAAAGTAAAGTGCCCAAGTTCACATGGCTGGTTACAGCCAGTTAGTGCAGAGCGGAGGTCAAGTTCTCAGCCCCCTCCACTCCCAGCCCAGGCCTTTTTAAATGCTGCCATGCTGGGTTTTATGATTAAACATTGTTTTAGTCAGCAGCTACTGAGACCTGGAGTTTAATGAAAGGGTGCTAATTGGTTCTACTTCTCCTATTTCTCTACACTAGATAGCGAAATACTGGGTCATTTAGTTGCCTTTCACATGACATACATGCAATGTGGAGGTTGGCCATTATTCATGTTTCCTTGGTCTCTGTACCTCAGGAACTATTCTTGTATCCTTGGGAACATAGCAGCTTAAATAAAAGAACTTACTTTTTAATGTATAAGCCGTACATGTTTATTTCAGGAAATTAGAAAATATAGATAAGCAAAGAAAATAAAATATTAAAAAACAATAATGCGGCTGCTACGTCGCTTCAGTCGTGTCTGACTCTGTGTGACCCCACAGACGGCAGCCCACCAGGCTCCTCCACTGAATACTGGAGTGGGTTGCCATTTCCTTCTCCAATGCATGCATGCATGCTAAGGTGCTTCAGTCGTTTCCGACTCTGTGCAACCCCAAGGACAGCAACCCACTAGGTTCCTCTGTCCACAGGGTTCTCCAGGCAAGAATACTGGAGTGGATTGCCATTTCCTTCTCCAAAAAAACAATAATACTGCGTTAATAAATCTTCACCTTCCAGATTTTATATACGTGTGTGTCTATATGTGTCTGTTTATATTTTTGTGTATCTATAAGACACAAATATACATATGTGTACATATGTGTACATATATATGTATATATATATATGTATGTATGCTGCTGCTGCTGCTAAGTCTCTTCAGTCGTGTCTGACGCTGTGCGACCCCATAGCCGGCAGTCTACCAGGCTCTCCCATCCCTGGGATTCTCCAGGCAAGAACACTGGAGTGGGCTGCCATCTCCTTCTCCAGTGCATGAAACGAAAAGTGAAAGTGAAGTTGCTCAGTCACGTCCAACTCCTAGCGACCCCATGGACTGCAGCCTACCAGGCTCCTCCATCCATGGGATTTTCCAGGCAAGAGTACTGGAGTGGGGTGCCATTGCCTTCTCTGTATATATGTATACATACATATGTATGTATGTATGTATGTGTGTATATAAATATATATATACACACACACGTGTGTGACTGATATGCATATATGGATAGTCTTTCTGTATCAAGAAAATATATGTCTATCCTGTCAGTCTTAACAGGTAGATAATATTTTATTGTGCATATAATGTAATTTACCTAGCTGATGTGCTGTTTTTTGGAAATCTAGGTTTTTTTTTCCCCTAATGATAACTGCATTTTGAAAAATCTTAGTATCCTCTAACCAAATACTTCCACCTTCCTTGAATTATCACCTTAGGATGAGTGTATAGAAGTAGATATGCTGAATCAAAGAAGGCTTTTAGTGTCATTAGCCCGATTGCCCTCCAGAAAGGTAGCCATTTACATTCTGTCCATCCAGGTAGGAGGGGACCTTGGCATTTAAGTAGAATAAGCAAAATGCAGGCATCAGCCACTAATGCTTACTGCCCAGGTTGAATGAGTTACCTGAGCCTGTCTTTTCTCAAGTGATTATAAAGCTATGAGCACACTATTGAGACCTGTAAGAGGCTGTAAGCGGAGTTATGTAAGAAGCTTATGATAGTTAGACATGATTGCTAGGCTTGCTTTACTTCAGTCGTCCGTACACTCTGCCATCTAAACACAAGGGTGTCAGGGCTGAGAGGTTTGTGCTGAAGGTGCGCTAGTCAGGCAACAGTTCAGCAGCTGGCTGTTAGTGCTCTGACATCAGAAATGAGAAGTGTCTTCAACATCAAAATATCTTCCACATCACATTTCAAGATGAGACTTTGTGTTTTCTTGCTTATGATGGTATAGCAAAAGTAGCCAGTTAGTGCTTTGTGTTGATGTGTTCTAGACCTGTGCTAAGCACTCTACACGTATTAACTGTCCTTAATCTCTAGCACAAGCTCCTATGGTAGGTGTTGTTACCTCCATATTACAGATGAGGAATCTGAAGCACAGAGAGGTTAAGTAGCTTTTCCGTGGTCATAGAGCTTTCGTTTGGTGTGGAGGGGTTTGAAACCAGGTGTACTTTTTTGACATCAAAGCCTGTGGTCTGAGCTATTATGTAATATTGTCTCACTGATAATCAGACTGTGTATTACTCCAGATAATCTAACCTCCAGGGATATTTGGCCTCACTTCTAAAATATGTCAGTAGGGTAGAACTGTAGCAATTAAGAGCAAGCATTTGAGGGCAGAAAAAATCTGAATTTGATCTCATAGGATGTGGAAGCCTCAGCGTCCTCATCTGTAAAAGGGGGGTAATTGGATCTGCTTGTAGGAGTGCTGTGAGATTACATGTCTATGGTGAAATCATGGCGCCTGGTCTTGGTAAATAAGCACAGATAAGTAATAGAAAACATATCGTTATCACTGTTTAACTTGTTTAAAATTTTAGCTTTAATTGGATATAGAGTTTTAAGTTTTTATTTAGTGTTGGAATATAATCAGTTAACAATGTTATGATAGTTCAGGTGAACAGCAGAGGGACTCAGCCATACATATACGTGTATTTCTTCTCCCCCAAACTCCCCTCCCATTCAGGCTGCCCTGTAACATTGAGCAGAGTTCCCTGTGGTATACAGTAGGTTCTTGTTGGCTATCCATTTTCGATATAGCAATGTATACATGTCGATGGATGTGGATTTTTAAACCATAAATTCCCTTTTGTTTCTAAAACTGTTCAAATCGGTGCATGGTTTTGGGGTTGTATCTCTTGGCCTCTCCAGAGGCAAGTTTGTCCTTTTTCTGGGTATAGGTAGTACAGTGGTGGCTTTGTAAATCCTGCAGAGACAGCAAGTGTCACTCAGGCATATTGGGTACTATCCTTATTTTATTTTGTATTTAACTTACAACATTATCATCTTTGGGGCTAAGGTTGTGTGTGTCTGAAGCCATAAAATAGATGGTTCCCTTTCACCTTTATTTAAGTAGCTTCAAGCACAATTCTTTTGAGAACTGGATCAGTCTGGGGATCCAAACAGCCTGTTCTGGCATCTGAAAATACTAGATTGGTTGCTTTTTAATCCCTGGGAGGTTTAGTGAGTTTGTTTTGCTTGTTTTTTTTTTTGTTTTGTTTTGTTTTGTTTTTCTGCCTTGTCACAAGAGGTTTTATTTTTGCCTAGACACAGACATATATATACAAGAGGTTTTTATTTTTGCCTAGACACAGACATATGTATCTATACATGTGCATACATACCCTCTTGATCAGAGGAAATATACCATCTTAGATATATTTGAATTCAGGTTTTTAAGTCAGTGCTGCAGTCCCAGAACCAAATTTTGTTAATATCAGTCATGCACCACAAAAGATATCCACTGAATTGCCATCAGTGAAGTCTTAACGCCTTTGTTTTTAATCCTCAAAGGCCAGATATAATTGAATCCATTTTGTGGGTCCATTTTAATACCTCTTTTTATTTCAAGTGGACTTCCTGTACTCAGGTACATCTCAAACTAGATGAGAAATAAGAGTGGGCTGATTCAATATTTTCCATCATCGTAGACAGTGTTTAAATTTTGCCCAGATACACACAGGGCCTGTGCGTAGTATTCTGAAAACAAAACACAACCCTGCAAGCGGTAAAAGATTCTCATTTTTCCAAAATTAATTTCTAAATTCTCTTAAGGCCCTCAAGTGTTGATCCAGTTTTTCCCATAGCAAAAAGCTTTATCTTGGGTTTCCTGAAGGCCTCTCCTATCCGACACAGCTTTCTTTGTTGTTTCAGCTGATTGCACGTCGGGTCAGCTTGTTGTTCCTGCTGTATCTCTGTTGAAGCAGCCTTGCCAGAAAGTCGACTGCCAAGTCCTTCCTTTCTCTTCTGAATGCCTAACACATTTTGCCCAAACGTTGGGTAAATAGACCAGCCCTCTCTGAGAGTCATGGCAGAAGAGCCTCCTGTTAACTCACTTTACACAGTAACAGAAGCAAAATTCCCGGCTGTTAGACACTGTAGCCCTTGTGCTTACTTTCTTGAGAAATGCAAGAGCCCTATGTAAGGAACAGTCAGGATTCCAACATGCTTCTCTTGGAGTCTCCCTCTTTCCTAAAGGGTGATCTGGCAACAGCGTCAGTTGCTCTCAAACTGTTAGCAGGATGTTTGCTCTGTGATCTGAGCAGTACCCTCCGTTTGTTCTGAGATGGGAAGTGGACACCTGCTTTCAGAGAGAACTTTTACTTGATTGGCATCTTTAGAATGTGCCTTGTCTGCTGGGGGAGGAATCCAGCCCTACCTTCTAGGTAGACATCCTCGTATTTCCTCCAGAGCCTGGAGCCTTAAACACCAGTCCTCATTTATTTTTTGTGCCTTTAGGAAAATGATCAGAGAATATGGTGCATTTGCAGAGTAAATATAAATGTAAAAGGTATATTTTCCTTCCTCTCCCTGTCAAGTGTCTGTTGGGTATGGATCAGAATCCATAGTTAATTCCTGAAACTACTGTTGGCTGATGGCATCTGTGTCTTTTTCTTTTCTCATTTATGCTGATAATGGTTTCTTATAATGGTATGCAGAGTTCTTCCTTATCTACAACCCTGTTTTCTGGAACTTTGTAACCTTGGGCCTGGATATAGCCAGAAGAAACCTGAAACCTCCTTGGTAGCACAGAAGCAGGCCCAAAGCATCGCGCAGAGAACTGAAGACCTAAAGATACTGAGATTTGGAATTGAAAGAGACACATGTACCCCAGTGTTCATTGCAGCACTGTTCACAATAGCTAGGACACGGAAGCACCCTAGATGTCCATCGGCAGATGAATGGATACAGAAGCTGTGGTACATATACACAACAGAATATTCAGTTCAGTTCAGTAGCTCAGTCGTGTTCGACTCTTTGCGACCCCATGAATCGCAGCACGCCAGGCCTCCCTGACGATCACCAACTCCCGGAGTTCACTTAGACTCACGTTCATCGAGTCCATGATGGAATGTTACTCAGCTATAAAAAAGAATGCATTTGAGTCATTTCTAATGAGGTGAATGAAACTGGAGCCTATTATACAGAGTAAAGTAAGTCAGAAAGAGAAACACCAGTATAGTATATTAATGCATATATATGAAATTTAGAAAGATGATCACGACAACCCTATAGGCAAGACAGCAAAAGACAGATGTAAAGAACAGACTTTTGGACTCTGGGAGAAGGCAAGGGTGGAATGATTTGAGAGAATAGCATTGAAACATGTATATTACCATATGTAAAACAGATGAGCAATACAAGTTTGATGCATGAAGCAGGGCACCCAAAGCTCTGGGACAACCCAGAGGGATGGGCTGGGCAGGGGCGGTGGGAGGGGCTTCAGGAGGGGGGGACACATGCACACCATGGCTGATTCATGCCACTGTATGGCAAAAACCACCACAAAAACCTCCAATTAAAATTAATAAATTAATCTAAAACAAACAAAAATAAAGATACTGAGATTTGCCATCTCAACACTTCTTCTGTAAAGGGAGCTGTAAGTGGCTGGTGGTGACTCCATAAGGCCAGCCTCTTCATCTGGAATGAGAGAAGCCACAGGAGGTGAAGGAAGACAAGCAGCATGGGGGGTGGAGAGGGGACATTGGGGGTGACACAGACAGAAATGTGGGGGTTTACATCCCAGGCAGTGAGGCATAGAAAAAAGAGCCAGGGGTGAGCATGGCGTTAGGGGCTGGCAGGTAGAGACTGTGGAGATGACGGAACAGTGGGGCAGACTGATGAGCAGGAGGTCGTAAAACAAGAAGGCGACAGAAGGGGAAGCAATGTGGACAGAAACCCTGAGCTTCGATATGGGAGTGCTCAGATGGCTGCTTAAAAACGAGGGTCAGTCGTGAAGACCTTCACGTAGTACGCGTGACAACTGGAGGCAGAAGTGCACGTTTGTTGAGTGAGTGTGCCGATGCGCATACCGCTTCCATGGTGGCTCGAGGGTGCGTGAGTTTTAGGGGGTGATAGGATGGGCCCAGACGAATAAGCACACGAAAACTGCAGGCAGTGTGTGCAAAGGTGAAGGCACGGCTGGGCTGCCCTGGGCCTTGTAGCTGATGGATCTATGCAGGGTCACCAAGGAACAGGGAGGCTGACTTGCGGTCAGTTGCCACCACAGCCTAACGGGGACTCTGAGGTCAGATACCTGGTATGACCACCTGGTAAAGGGCAGCGCAGGGCAGTATACCAGTCCACAGGAAGACTGTCTTGGCTGAGCTGAGGGACGTATGTAAACCGGCCTCTGGAAGGCACATCTACTATGGACATAGGCAGGGGCGGAGGAAAGGCAAAATCAGATGCTGGAAATTGCACCCGGTGGCTCTGCAGAAGTTCTTTGGTCCCCTGAGTCCCCAGAACTGCCTGTGTCCTGAGGTGCGGACATCTAACAGTTGCCAGCAGGCACAGATGGGATGGTGCAGGAAGGGCATGTGGCCAGCATCGACTCTGGATTGGGCTCTGTCTGTATCGCCAAGCCATACAGCTGGGGATGGTGGTGACCTGTTTACAGGCAAGGAAGGACACAGTATATTTTAGAAAATTTTTCAATGCCTATTTAAAATTTTAAACTTTTTTTAAAAATATAAATTTATTTATTTTAATTGGAGGTTAATTACTTTACAATATTGTATTGGTTTTGCCATACATCAACATGAATCTGCCACAGGTATACACATGTTCCCCATTCTGAACCCCTAAGGTCTAAAATGTTTTAAAACTCTCTGGCTAACTCCAGAGTGACTCATTCCCGACATATTCCAAATGAGCATTGTATTTTGCATTTGGACAGTGTTTTCTACTTTACAAAGTGTATCTGTAGACATTATTCCATGTGATTTTTTATAACATTTCTCTGAAATGAATAAGATTTTTTTTTTAATTTGTCTCCATTTTACATGTAAAGAGTTTGAGACAGAGAAAGATGAAGCAGACTGTCTACAGGCACCCAGTTGGCTGCTGGGAAAAAGGGAGGGGGACCCAGGTTTCATGAGCTCTAGCTCTTTTGCCATACATCAACATGAATCTGCCACAGGTATACACATGTTCCCCATTCTGAACCCCTAAGGTCTAAAATGTTTTAAAACTCTCTGGCTAACTCCAGAGTGACTCATTCCCGACATATTCCAAATGAGCATTGTATTTTGCATTTGGACAGTGTTTTCTACTTTACAAAGTGTATCTGTAGACATTATTCCATGTGATTTTTTATAACATTTCTCTGAAATGAATAAGATTTTTTTTTTAATTTGTCTCCATTTTACATGTAAAGAGTTTGAGACAGAGAAAGATGAAGCAGACTGTCTACAGGCACCCAGTTGGCTGCTGGGAAAAAGGGAGGGGGACCCAGGTTTCATGAGCTCTAGCTCTTGCCGTGACAGCGTAGTGCAGAGTCATCGATTGCTTTTCCATGTGGTTGACTGTGACCCCGAAAGAGTGAGCATGGAAAGGGCCTGTGAAGAGCTCCAGACAGCCTCTTCGTTCGTGTTTCCATAGGACTGCCTCCTAACTCAGAGATTTATTCTTTATCCTCTACAGAAGCATTCCATGTGGCCAGTTTTGATGTTTCGGTTCAGAGTAAAAGAAAATAAATGTGGGTTTGTTTTGGTTTTGCCTTTCCTCGACCAGTGGATCTGAAAACCCTCCAAGTGTGAAAGTGTTTGTCGCCCAGTCATATCAAAC
>SJYC01094051.1:0-40098 GCA_006408675.1 Madoqua kirkii | reverse complement strand
CTCTACAGAAGCATTCCATGTGGCCAGTTTTGATGTTTCGGTTCAGAGTAAAAGAAAATAAATGTGGGTTTGTTTTGGTTTTGCCTTTCCTCGACCAGTGGATCTGAAAACCCTCCAAGTGTGAAAGTGTTTGTCGCCCAGTCATATCAAACTCTCTGCTACCCCATGGACTGGAGATAGCCCCCCAGGCTCCTCTGTCCATGGAATTCTCTAGGCAAGAATACTGGAGTGAGTTGCCCTTTCCCTCTCCAAATGTGCCTCTTATTCCCCAAGAGATTTTAGTCCTGTTCCTCACACTTCTGAGTATCACTGTGGACACATTTGTATCTTCTGCTTTTCCCAGTCAGTTATCAGAGTGAGATTCTGAGATATATCCAGTTATTGGAGACAAAGAACAGAGAGAAAAGAGAGAAGCTGTTTTTAAGAAATCAATTAAAATATAACTTGGAAATCTTAAGGAGACATCTAAAGGAGTCAATCAGTAGAGTTGCAAAATCTTTCTTTAATTCTGGAATGAATGGTACATACAATTTATAAAACAGGAATGGCTGCTAACAAACTGTTTGCAAGGTCATTAACAATTGCAAAGCAAGAAAAAAACAAACGAAGGGAATTTGTCTCGACAACGACATTGGCTTGGCATCCCTGTCCTGCCTTGCAGCTGTGGGCAGAGAGCAGGGTGCCTGTTATCTACTCTCCCAGGCTTGGGTTGATTCAGTTTGCAGGTTGGCTGGCGAGATGACTCTCGCTTCTTGTTTCTGACTTGAATGGAGGCTGTGAGGATGACCTCATCCCATTACAATTCAGAGCAACGGCGCTGGTGAGGACAGGGCTGCTATTCCCTAGTGATAGTCCATTTTCACATCTCATTCATAATTGAAGGGAGGGAGGATCATTTTTTGCCCATTATAGAAGGTAGTTACATCAGATCTCCAGGGGCATACCGAAGGCCCTGTATTGTTGCAACTTAACAATTGTAAGCTAGTCTGACAAAATCTGCCTTCCCCTGAAAAGTGCAGATTCCCAGAGAGAGAAAAGAGGATAGGGCTAAGTTCCCAATCCAGCAAAGTGAACGGGAGAAACGTTGCTGCCTTCCTACCCTAAAAGACTGTCCCCGAAGTTTCTGGACTCACCTGGTCAGATGTGCCCATACACTATACTTACTCTTGTATTTCTAATACATCTTTCAACGTCTTCTGTGTGACTTCCTCTGACAGAGAGAAAGTATTAGAAGGCAGAGCTGATGGCAGTACATAGGGATGGGGTGAGCCTGGTTTGAAAGTGTCATTTACATGCTGATGTTCATTATTACCGTTTTATATTGGTGCAGGTGGTTCCAGAAAAGAAATCACTGAACACTGGGAATGGCTGGAGCAGAATCTGCTGCAGACACTTTCCATCTTTGAAAATGAGAACGATATCACCACATTTGTGAGAGGAAAAATACAGGTAGCGCTTTATTTATTTTATTTATTTATTTTTATTAACATAAAATTAACTTGCTATACTGTGTTAATTCTAGGTATACAACACAGTGATTCAGTATTTCTTAAGTTGCTGCTGCTGCTGCTGCTAAGTCGCTTCAGTCGTGTCCGACTCTGTGTAACCCCATAGATGGCAGCCCACCAGGCTTTGCCATCCCTGGGATTCTCTTTATTAACATAAAATTAACTTGCTATACTGTGTTAATTCTAGGTATACAACACAGTGATTCAGTATTTCTTAAGTTGCTGCTGCTGCTGCTGCTAAGTCGCTTCAGTCGTGTCCGACTCTGTGTAACCCCATAGATGGCAGCCCACCAGGCTTTGCCATCCCTGGGATTCTCCAGGCAAGAACACTGGAGTGGGTTGCCATTTCCTTTGCCAATGCATGAAAGTGAAAAGTGAAAGTAGTGGAATTTAAAACAACAACTTTTCACTGGAAAGAATTTCAAACTTACAGAAAAGTTGCAAAAGTAAGAATTGTACAAAACATACCTGGAGATCCTTTACTCACATTCTTCTGTTATTAACAGTTGACTGCATTTAAATTTATTATTTGTGGGAAACACTGAAAAGCATCAGTAAGCTTAGAAAAGATGGCAGCTAACAAATTTAAAAATACATATATTATTGAATAACGGAGAGCTTGGACTATAAAGAAAGCTGAGCATCAAAGAATTGATGCTTTTGAACTGTGGTGTTGGAGAAGACTCTTGAGAGCCCCTTGGACTGCAAGGAGATCCAACCAGTCCATCCTAAAGGAGATCCCTCCTGGGTGTTCATTGGAAGGACTGATGTTGAGGCTGAAACTCCAGTACTTTGGCCACCTTGTGTGAAAAGCTGACTCATTTGCAAACACTCTGATGCTGGGAAAGATTGAGGGCAGGAGGAGAAGGGGACAACGGAGGATGAGATGGTTAGATGGCATCACCCACTCAATGGACATGAGTTTGAGTGAACTCTGGGAGTTGGTGATGGACAGGGAGGCCTGGCATGCTGCAGTCCAAGGGGTCCCAAAGAGTCAGGCATGACTGAGCGACTGAACTGAACGTATTGATAAAACCAAGCAGATTTGATAAATATTCCTTTGGTTTGGGTCGTATGTCTGAATTTCTGGGAAGTAATATAAGTGGGAGAGTCTGAGGACTCCATAGAGGGGCTGGGTGAAAGGGGGCAGTGGTTGGTGGGGAAGCAGAGACAGGAGGGGTCTTCTCCTTCCAGGAGTCACTGCTGAGGCTCTCAGTTACCTTTTTGTCACCGTTGTTCAGTCTTTCAGTCGTGTCCAGCTCTTTGTGACCCCATGGGCTGCAGCACGCCAGGCTTCCCTGTCCTTCACTAACCCCCAGAGTTTGCTCAAACTCATGTCCATTAAGTCAGTGATGCCATCCAACCATCTCATCCTCTGTCACCCCCTTCTCCTCCTGCCTTCAATCTTTCCCAGCATCAGGGTCTTTTCCAATGGGTCAGCTCTTTGCATCAGGTGGTCAAAGTATTGGAGCTTCGGCTGCAGCATCAGTCCTTCCAGACAATATTCAGGGTTGATTTCCTTTAGGATTGACTGATTTGATCTCCTTGTAGTCCAAAGGACTCTCAAAGAGTCTTCTCCAACACAATTCAAAAGCATCAATTCTTTGGCACTCAGCCTTCTTTATGGTCCAACTCTCACATCTGTACATGAGCACTGCAAAAACCATAGGTTTGACTATGCATACCTTTGTAGGCAAAGTGATGTCTCAGCTTTTTAACATACTGTCTAGATTTGTCATAGCTTTTCATTGTCCTCCCTCAAGTGTTATTGTCTTTGGGAAATAGGCACAAATCATGAGTGGTAGGAAGAAACTGAAGCTTAAAGGTAATAAGAGAGATGGTATGGGGAGGGAGGTGGGGGAGGTTGTTCAGGATTGGGAACTCATGTACACCCGTGGTGGATTCATGTTGATGTATGGCAAAACCAAAACAGTATTGTAAAGCAAAATAAAAGTAATAAGATAAATAAATAAAGCAGGAGCAAATTGTGGGTCAAATAGCCATTCTTTTTACCCTTTTCATTACATCAAAAATGTCAGGTTTAATTCCCCTGAAACCAATTATGAGGAAGGAATTGCTATTAATGCAATTATGTGTGAAAATCATTCATGTGCAAATAGATGGTTTAAGCACTCACAGATTGTCCAGTAATGAAGGGAACCAACACACTTACTTGTTTTGAGACCTAATTAACTTTTAAAAATTATAAATGTTAGAATTAACTGCAGAGGCAACCACAATCCAAACACCATAGATAACTTTTAATTTTTTCTTTTTAGATTTCTCATATGCTTATTTATCCTAATAGTAGTCTGACTATACATATAACTTTATATCATATCTTTTTTCAACAATATCTACTATATGGTCATATAACTTTAGCTGTTATTATAATAACTGAATATTATCCCACAATTAACCTTACTATTCCTCCTTAAATAAGTCTCCCCAGCTTTTAGACTAGTGAGTCATGTACAAACAATAATACAATGAATTCTTCTGTTCATATGTAACTTTTCTTATAGTTTTTCTCCTCTTTAGGATAGAGTACAAAATGTTGGTTAGTGGGTTAAATAAGTTTAAATGCTTAGTAGATATTGTCAGTATGTTAGAATCCCTGTGTGATTATAATGTTCTTGCTTTCAGCATTATGATTGTTTAAGTAGTTTTGCAAATTTAAGTAATAGTCAGTGTCTTACTGTTTTCATTTTTCTGTCTTTGATTATGAAGTTGAATATTTCTTCATGTTTGCTAAGTTAATGTTCCCTTTTTATGAACTACCTATAACTACTATATATTATGAAGAACCTATAGAACATATATACCGTGGTGACTCAGTGGTAAAGAATCCACCTGCCAATGCAGGTTCCATCTCAGAGTCGAGAAAATCCCCTGGAGGAGGGCATGCAAACCAGTCCAATATTCTTGTCAGGGAAATCCCACGGACAGAAGAGCCTGGCAGGCTACAGTTCATGGTGTCACAAGAGTCAGACATGACTGAGTGAGTAACCAGCAAGAACAACATAGAACACACCGGAAAGAGATCATTCCATCCCTTTGTTCCGTCATCTGGTCCACCTGGCTAAAGTTACAGTAATCTGAAGAGGTTCTGCATGGTGAACCCTCTTTCTTTTCTTGAAGTTGGGAAAGTTGGAAGTGGAACTTTAGGGATTATTATCCTTATTGTTGAAACTAGTTGGTGAGGCCTGGTCTGTTGATATTAATGTGTTTTAGTGATGTTTTTCACTTCTGTGTCCTTATAAAGCCTCTCATATTTAAAGAAATTTTCTTTTAAACATTTCAATGAGCATTCTAGATATGTAGTACTTATTAGTTCTTTGATGGCATGAAAAAGTGAAAGTGTTGGTCTCTCACTCATGTCAGACTCTTGTGACCCCATGGACTGTGGCTTGAAAGGTTCCTCTATCCATGGAATTCTCCAGGCAAGAATACTGGAGTTGGTAGCCATTCCCTCCTCCAAGGAATCTTCCCAACCTCTGGGATCGAATCTGGGTCTGCCGCATTGCAGGCAGATTCTTTACTGTCTGAGTCACCGGGGAAGCCCCTTAGATAGATAGCCCCTCTTCTCTCTAAACATATGGGCGTCGTTTGACTTGCTCTACATTGCTCTTTTCTAGTCTTCTTCTGACTTCAGGTCAGAGCCTTGCTACAGGACAGCGGACATTAGGCTTGAGGGTCTCCATGCCCACTCGGAGTTGACTGGCCATTGGCACTGCCTGAGGACCCAACTGCAACTTCCTATTAGATGTTCTCATTCTGTCCCTTTCATCTATTCACTCGTTCATTTCCTTTCTCCTTCTTACATATTTTTGGCTCCCCTTCTGTGAAGGTATTGATAACTTTGAAGTGTCATATAGGTCCAGTCTCCACATCCGTGTCTCCCTTCCTGCCCTGCAGATAGGTTCATCTGTACCATTTTTCTAGATTCCATGCGCTGTGCTGTGCTTAGTTTATCGGTTGTGTCTGACTCTTTGCGACCTCATGGACTGTAGCCCGCCAGGCTCCTCTGTCCAATCTCCAGGCAAGAGTACGGGAGCGGATTGCCATGCCCTCCTCCAGGGCATCTTCCCAACCCAGGGATTGAACCCAGGTCTCCCCCGTTGCCAACACATTCTTTACTGTCTGAGCCACCAGGGAAGCCCAAGAATACTGGAATGGGTAGCCTGTCCCTTCTCCGGGGGATCTTCCTGACCCAGAAATCAAACTGGAGCCCCTGCATTGCCGGCAGATTCTTCACCAGCTGAGCTACCAGGGCAGTCCCTAGATTTCATATATATGCCTTAATATATGATGTTCACTTTTCTCCTTCTAATTTACTTCACTCTGTATAACAGACTCTAGATTCATCCACATCACAGCCAATGACCATATGTTTCTTTTTATGGCTGAGTAATATTCCCTTGTGTATATATATTGCACGTCTTCGTTACCCATTCATTTGTCAATGGCCTAGAGCGGTGGGATGGGAGGGTTGGAAGGTGAGTCCCCCAGAATTTCAGAGCTAAGCTTTTGAAAGTCTACTGAGGTTTTTGCCCATCCTGAATGTAAACCACATCTAAACATCAGCAGTAGTAAATCTGCAGTTGTAACTGATTTGTGATGACTTAACAGTTGAATTCAATCATTTTTGGCTCTGTTGCTGTAAACTACTTGATTGTGAGATAATAAAAATTGACCAAAGGTATAATTCGTTTAGTAGACAGGGACTTAAATCCATAGTAATCATAACTCAGAATTTTTGTGGTCAGATGTGTATAAGAGACAGGGATATATGTATACCCATAGCTGATTGGTGGTGTTGTACAGCAGAAACTAACACAGCCTGGTAAAGCAATTATACTCCAACTGAAAAAAAAAAGACCTGTCACAAAGGCTGCAGATATGTCTGCCAGTTGTAACAGGTGTTTTCATTCCGCTTTTCTCTGAACTGGGTTCTCCTCCCCACCCAGACGTCTAGGCCCTCATGCCTCCTGCTGGTTGTCTGCAGTTCCTTGGAAGAGCACGCCACCAGAGCCTGCTTACCCCCAAAGCAGGTCCAAAATGTGCCTCCCCTGGCTTCCACCGAAGCAGCATCTCTATTCTCTCTGTGGAGTGGTACTAAAAGTAACTAGAGGGAACAACCTTATCTTAAGAGACCCTGAGGGAAACGCATTGCTACTTCCAACGCCATTCAGCCCATGAAACAGAAGAGCAGGAGTCGACAACTTGGTACTTAGTTTTCCAAATTGATTTTGCTAACTCTTAAACAATTTTAGACTTAAAATCTGTGACTCTGGAGGTCACAATGAAAACTAAGATAGGGCCCCTTAAGATATGTGTTTATTTGGAAAGACAACACATACTCCTTTTTTTTTTTTTTTAATCTTATTTATTTATTTATTTTTGGTTGCACTGGGTCTTCATTGCTGTGTGTGAGCTTTGTCTAGTTGAGGCAAGAAGGGGCTACTTTTTAATGTGAGGGCTTCTCGTTGCGGTGGCTTCTCGGTTGCAGGGCACGGGCTCTGGGTATGCGGGCTTCATTAGTTGTGGTTTACAGGCTTAGTTGCCCCTCAGCATGTGGGGTCTTCCCAGACCAGAGATCAAACTGGTGTCCCCTGCATCGACACTGGACCACCAGGGAAGTCCCAACATATACTCTTTGAATAATTTTTTTTTAATTAAATATCTCTTAGGTGCTAGCTGCTGTTGGTAAAAACTTTTTTGAGACATTGTGTTTGAAAGGCATATTTAGTGGTTGGGGGACATAGACACAAAATACTTTCAGCCAACATAGAAATTAAGAGAACATAAAGACAAGAACGCGGTGCTTATGCCGGACTTGGTAAGTTTCATAGAAAATGTGATATTTACACTGAACCTGGAAAGGTGGATTTGGGCAGACCAAGAAGGGGTTCTTCGTCACAAGATGCAGATTGGATTTTTCCCCTCTTACACAGATAGACTGCGGACATTTTCATGGTGGAGATGCTGTTGTCAAATCTCTGTTTCAGAAAGTCGCTGTACAGAATATATCGCAGTGTAGACTCCTGATGGCATGCCCACTGGGAAGCCGCTACGGTAATTCCTGGACTATGCAAAGGGACTAAGAGGTGGCTTCTAATTAGAATAGGCTGAAGACCTGTCCAGGGCTGTGTTTGCTGTTTTGATTGTTGTTTACATGTTTGTTTTCTACTAGAATTGAATGGTGATGGAGAGAATGGAAGACAAAGCCCTCTCCCCCTTCCCTCCTGCCATCACTCCTTAGAATCACAGCTGCTGGCAACCGGAGTGGACAGTCTGGCAATGAAACTAAAATTCGGGACATCATATGTATTAAAAAATTTCACTACGTCAGGCACAGAGGATCAACAGTACTTAATGTGAGGAAGAAGAGTTATACTTAGGAGAAGCTTTTGTAAAGAGCTGGGAATTGGACTGGATTTTGAGATTAGGTGGGATTAGAATGGGTATTCTTGCCTGGAGAATCCCAGGGATGGGGAAGCCGGGTAGGCTGCCGTCTATGGGGTTGCACAGAGTTGGACACGACTGAAGTAACTTAGCAGCAGCAGCAGCAGTGATGGGTGATACAATGGTAAAGAATCTGCCTGCCAATGCAGGAGACTCAAGAGGCGAGGGTTTGATCCCTGGGTAGGGAAGATCCCCTGGAGGAGGAAAAGGCAACCCACTGCAGTATTCTTGCCTGGAAAATTCTGTGGACAGGGGAGCCTGGCAATCCATAGTCCGTGGAGTCACAAAGAGTTCGACATGACTAAGTACACACAGAATTAGTGAAACAGACGACAGTCTTACTCTAGATTTTATGCCCTCAGAATGAATGACAGGACACAAGCAAGAAGGTGTAAAGCACACAGATGACATATCCAGGCCCTGAATGTGCTTTGGATCTCGTCAAATGCAGCACAGTGAGAACAAGTGTTGCAGTGTTGGTTGGATCAAAAATGTGCATGGTCTAGAATACTGGGTTTTACATGGTGATTGTAGGGAAACAGAATTTTGATAATTAGAATTTTGTAGTTCTAGGAAGTTTTGGGAAGATATATTTATAGGGAGCATCCAGAATTCACTGGAAGCCCAAAGGCAGGAATTCTAGGTATGTCCAAATTCACAGAGAACTGCAGTGGCAGCTTTGGGATCAAAACCCCAGACATTCATGCTCCAGAGCTCATGTGTATCTCACCGTACCTTGTGAACAGAGAAAATGGAGATGAGGTAAGAGGGATTTGGTGATTACAAAGTCAAAGGTGGAATTTCAAGGAACATTTTCCCTCAGGAGACATATGTAGAAGCCACTTTTCATTGAATTATGGAGGAACTGGGTAGCAAACAGCCCCTCAAGCTGCTAAAATGATTAAGCAGTAGGTTAAACCAGTTATCTGTCTTACAAAGATCTTATTTCCTGTGCAACTGACCAAAAATTGTGTGTCTTATATAATTTTCACTCCAATATTCACCTCTTTTCTGTTCATATGGTGGCTTGTTCCTTTTATCCAGGTTCCTGATAGTTTTCATGGCCAAGAGACAGTGGGTCTGTGGCTAATATCAGTTAATGACATGTGTTTTGGTCTATCTTTTCTCTACATTGATCTATGTTGCTCTTCAGAAATCTTTCAGTCCATAAATGTTGCTTGTTAAGTGGCTTCAGTTTGGGGAGCTGGCTTTGCAAATAATTCCATTTTTTTAAGTGTCCCTTAGAAGAACGTTTTTTCCCTTGCCAGTGTGTACAACACATGGAAAAGAGACAGTTCTGGTGATAGTGATGCAAGTTGTGCATTTGTGCTTTACCGCTTCTTAGGGCATCATTGCAGAGTATAACAAAATCAACGATGTGAAGGAGGATGATGACACGGAGAAGTTCAAGGAAGCCATTGTGAAGTTCCATCGGCTGTTTGGCATGCCCGAGGAGGAGAAACTCGTCAACTATTACTCCTGCAGCTACTGGAAGGGGAAGGTCCCCCGACAGGGTTGGATGTACCTCAGTATTAATCACCTTTGCTTTTATTCGTTTCTGATGGGAAGGGAAGGTGAGTCCCCCAGAATTTCAGAGCTAAGCTTTTGAAAGTCTACTGAGGTTTTTGCCCATCCTGAATGTAAACCACATCTAAACATCAGCAGTAGTAAATCTGCAGTTGTAACTGATTTGTGATGACTTAACAGTTGAATTCAATCATTTTTGGCTCTGTTGCTGTAAACTACTTGATTGTGAGATAATAAAAATTGACCAAAGGTATAATTCGTTTAGTAGACAGGGACTTAAATCCATAGTAATCATAACTCAGAATTTTTGTGGTCTAGATTTGTCTTTTGAAACTATCAAGCAGAATATTAATAAATATAAGCACATAAGCTCATAGGAGTTCTGTGAAATTGGAGGGGGGTGGTGTGAGATTTCCAGTATCTTGAAAGGATTTTAAGGAGCCACTTATTGACCCAGCCTCATTCTCCGTGCTCAGCCAAGCTGGTCATCCGGTGGGTGGACATCACTCAGCTCGAGAAGAATGCCACGCTGCTTCTACCTGACGTGATCAAAGTGAGCACAAGGTCTAGCGAGCATTTCTTCTCGGTATTCCTCAACATCAATGAGACCTTCAAGTTAATGGAGCAGCTCGCCAACATCGCCATGAGGCAGCTCTTAGACAATGAGGGCTTTGAACAAGATCGATCCCTGCCCAAACTGAAAAAGAAATCTCCTAAGAAAGTGTCTGCCCTAAAACGGTAGGTGACAGAGACCTGAAGTCTTACGGACTTTAGAGACAAGAACCCATCTGTTCATTTATGAAAGTTAACCTTTTCTGAACAGCTTCAAGGGTTCGAACACTTTTCTGGGTATAGATACAAAACTGAGAAAGACTGCCTTAAAGCTCAGGGTTCAGCAAGTGAGGCAGACATGACCAGCTCCAGCACTATAGGCTGGGACCTCTTTTGGTGCTCAGAGCAGACCACCTTGAGTACACACACGGGGAGATGGCAGAGAAGGACCTCTCCATGGAGCTGCTCAGAGCGGGACCCTCAAAATTACTCAGAGTCAGTAGGATGAGTATTACTTTAGACATATTATTTCAGGCAGAGGGACAATATAAACCCAAGGGAAAAGCACAGAGGAAAGTAAGCTCGTCAACATTTGTGGAAGGTGGCTGGGCATGGGATGAGGCTATGCTGCAGAGAAGCCCGGAAGTCTGGATGTGGGAGTGAAGGCTAGAGAGAAGGCAAGGGGAGAGTTGACATTCTCACGTGTGATGGTATGCATGGAATCACCCCTAACTGAGATGAGGACGAGGAAAGGGAGAGCGTGTCCAAGGGGTATGAGGATTCAATTTTGACGTTGAGTTGAGTTGCCTGCAGGGCGTCTAACGAGACATCAGTTCAGTGGGATAAATGAAACTGGCCATCGTTGCTGTACAGCTGGTCATTGAAACCTGACAAGAGGTCACGGCAATGAAAACGCCTTTGGTGATTTGAGACATGTTTTGATAGAGTGATAAGATGGGTTACTGTGGTGGGTTAAATGCACATGAAAGCAAGGCAAGGGAATTAGGTCAGTACAGACTGCTTTGTCGAGAAATTCAATGGCAAAGTAGGGGGTTTGCTGTTTTTTAGAACGAAAACATTTGAACAGAAGGTAGTATGAAGTAGGCAGGTGGGAAGAGTTTGTTGATGAGGGTAGCACAAAGACAGAAGGGAGCATGGAGATAAAGCTAGAAGAAAATGAGTGATTTTAAAAGTGGCATCTTGGATTCCCTGGTGGTCCAGTGGTTAGTACTCTATGCTTCCAATGCAGGGAACTTGGGTTCATTCCCTGGTTGGGGAATTAAGATCCCACATACCAAGCAAAGCGACAAAAAAAAAAAAAAAGGATCTCACAGCATGCAGAAGGATGCTTGTGTGTGCTGATAACCTCTCCCTGCGAAACAGGCAAAAGAAGAAGGAGAAGGTGAGGGTGGAGGTGGTTTTAGAGATAGAAGGGAGGGAATTGGAGGGCCTGTTTTTGCCTTGTGAAGCCAGAAACTGGATCATCAGGGGCTGGAATGGCCTAAAAGCTTGAGCAAAGATGTTTAAATGATGAACAGGAAAAAGGAACTCATCAGAGAAAAGCTCGTGGTCACTGGAGGACCCAGCTGGGCTTAGACACTCTGGTTGTCCAGGAGGGGGGCTGTTCCTGTGTTTCAGGCAGTTTTGTTGTTTATTCAAGGTGACCACCGACAGCCTGCAGGTCCATGCGGCTTATCTGCATCCTCATTAGGTCATTCTTAAAAAATAAGGCCCCGAGAGTGGCTGTGGATGAGTATAAATGTCATCATCTCTTCAGAAATTACTGTACTCTTTTTAGAAAGAGAAGTATTTCCTGTCTAGGCTGTGTTTTCCTAAGATTCTTTGACATTTACAGATACTGATTGTAAAATGACTACACAGGGGACCTAAGTATATTAAAATGATTTCATTATGCTTTTGGGTCATCATTGGAGTTAACTCCAGCAGAAAGCCAAGAAGGTAGAAATAATTCTGACAAGGTGGAAGGAAAAGATAGGCCGGAAAATCTCTGTTGCCACATCATTGAGAGGTACTCAAACTTTTCTCTTGTGGGGAGAGTTATTACTGTTGTTTTCCAGTGATCTGGACGCCAGGGCCAAGAGTGAGAGGTACCGTGCACTCTTCCGGCTGCCCAAAGATGAAAAACTAGATGGCCACACAGACTGCACCCTCTGGACTCCATTCAACAAAATGCACATTTTGGGGCAGATGTTTGTGTCCACGAACTATATCTGCTTCACCAGCAAGGAGGAGAACCTGTGTAGCCTCATTATCCCACTGCGAGAGGTACGTGGCAGGTGGCAATGGGTGTTTTAAGAGTTTTATTGGTATCCTTTTCTGGGTATCTTACCATCGCTGAATTGGCTTTTAACCATGGGTGAACGTTCCTAATTCTTTGGTGCCATCTGCCCCGCTTTTATGTGTTGTCATTGCTCCGAATGACCATGGGACCTGCGAGGTTTCTTCTTCCAGAAGCAGACTGGTGTTTTATTCTTGTTCGTTTAAGGTGAGATCAACAGAGCAGGAAATGACTGTCATTGAAAAGACGCTTGTTATACTCATGGATCCCATCAAGGGGCACACACCATGCTAGAGGGCCCACAGGGGGAAAGCACCAGGGGGCTCAGCAGACAGGAGCAGGGAAGGATGTGGGCTGGAGTCTTGATTGTGATGTCCTTGGGAAGAAACAGGTGAGACAGGATAAGCAAGCTTGGGATTGGCAAGTTGAAAAATTCCAGCAGGCTCTAGGGCAGAGGCCCTGTCCCTAATTGCCTGGTTCCTGGCCCTGGGGTGATGAGGGCAAGATGAATAGGGGCCCTGAGTGTGAGAGCAGGTGAAGGAGGTCCTTAGGGTTTGGACTGGTTGGTTTGCTTGTGAAAGGCCTTCTCATAGGTGAGTCCTTTACTCTCTCTAGGAGTTGGTTAACTCTGGGTCAACAAGGCCCCGAGAAGTGAAAACATCAAATAGAGAAACTAGAATGTGTAGTTACTACTCCTGGCCCACAGCCTGAGCATCTGGATCCTTAGAGAGTGGTCTAGGTTGTGAATCAGAAGGTCAAGATCTGTCTAGTTTGTTGGTTCCCTCTGTTAGGACCGCTGGGACCACTGGCCGCCGTGGCCAGATCTGGATCTCTGCAGATTTTGGAGTCTGTACTTTTTAAGGTTCCAGGCTGAGGCCCATGGACAGTGAAGGCTGAGGAACATTACTATTGCTCCTGGGTTGGAAGCGGGCTCTCTTGTGTCTTCACAGTGATAGGTTGTTCTGGTACTTGTGGAGAAGCCTTGCTGTTGGGAGTTGAGAGGAAATTCCAGGTTAGGATGTCCAGGGCTGGCAGATCTGCAGTTTCTAACCTGTTGCTTTCAACCCACTTTCCTAGAAATTAAGATGCTTAGAAGCTTTGGCTATTTAATCAAGGTTGAGCCTTTGTTAAGATTTCCTATGGTAAAGGATTCAAGTTTCTCTTTGCCCTACTTTGTTTTTTTTAATTTAAATAATCATTTATGTAAGCAAATTTTCTTGCTTTATTTTTTCTTGTTTGCATCATTATCACAGAAAATTATTAAAATACAGACAAATAGAAAACAAAACTCACCCCTAGTCCCACCATTCAAAAATGACCCCTGTGAACATTCTTCTATGTAGTTTTTCAGGCTTTCTATGTACCCTCTGGACTCCATTCAACAAAATGCACATTTTGGGGCAGATGTTTGTGTCCACGAACTATATCTGCTTCACCAGCAAGGAGGAGAACCTGTGTAGCCTCATTATCCCACTGCGAGAGGTACGTGGCAGGTGGCAATGGGTGTTTTAAGAGTTTTATTGGTAATCCTTTTCTGGGTATCTTACCATCGCTGAATTGGCTTTTAACCATGGGTGAACGTTCCTAATTCTTTGGTGCCATCTGCCCCGCTTTTATGTGTTGTCATTGCTCCGAATGACCATGGGACCTGCGAGGTTTCTTCTTCCAGAAGCAGACTGGTGTTTTATTCTTGTTCGTTTAAGGTGAGATCAACAGAGCAGGAAATGACTGTCATTGAAAAGACGCTTGTTATACTCATGGATCCCATCAAGGGGCACACACCATGCTAGAGGGCCCACAGGGGGAAAGCACCAGGGGGCTCAGCAGACAGGAGCAGGGAAGGATGTGGGCTGGAGTCTTGATTGTGATGTCCTTGGGAAGAAACAGGTGAGACAGGATAAGCAAGCTTGGGATTGGCAAGTTGAAAAATTCCAGCAGGCTCTAGGGCAGAGGCCCTGTCCCTAATTGCCTGGTTCCTGGCCCTGGGGTGATGAGGGCAAGATGAATAGGGGCCCTGAGTGTGAGAGCAGGTGAAGGAGGTCCTTAGGGTTTGGACTGGTTGGTTTGCTTGTGAAAGGCCTTCTCATAGGTGAGTCCTTTACTCTCTCTAGGAGTTGGTTAACTCTGGGTCAACAAGGCCCCGAGAAGTGAAAACATCAAATAGAGAAACTAGAATGTGTAGTTACTACTCCTGGCCCACAGCCTGAGCATCTGGATCCTTAGAGAGTGGTCTAGGTTGTGAATCAGAAGGTCAAGATCTGTCTAGTTTGTTGGTTCCCTCTGTTAGGACCGCTGGGACCACTGGCCGCCGTGGCCAGATCTGGATCTCTGCAGATTTTGGAGTCTGTACTTTTTAAGGTTCCAGGCTGAGGCCCATGGACAGTGAAGGCTGAGGAACATTACTATTGCTCCTGGGTTGGAAGCGGGCTCTCTTGTGTCTTCACAGTGATAGGTTGTTCTGGTACTTGTGGAGAAGCCTTGCTGTTGGGAGTTGAGAGGAAATTCCAGGTTAGGATGTCCAGGGCTGGCAGATCTGCAGTTTCTAACCTGGTTGCTTTCAACCCACTTTCCTAGAAATTAAGATGCTTAGAAGCTTTGGCTATTTAATCAAGGTTGAGCCTTTGTTAAGATTTCCTATGGTAAAGGATTCAAGTTTCTCTTTGCCCTACTTTGTTTTTTTTAATTTAAATAATCATTTATGTAAGCAAATTTTCTTGCTTTATTTTTTCTTGTTTGCATCATTATCACAGAAAATTATTAAAATACAGACAAATAGAAAACAAAACTCACCCCTAGTCCCACCATTCAAAAATGACCCCTGTGAACATTCTTCTATGTAGTTTTTCAGGCTTTCTATGCATTGCTGTGTATATGTCATTTATATTATTTAGGTTTAAGAAATAATGAATTTTATTTTTTTGCCTATTTCTCTTAACAGTGAGTGTACACTAAACTTATTTCCATATCATAAAATATTCTTGTATAACTTTTAACGACTGCATATTATTCCATTACTAGATATGTATAATTTATTTCTTCTTCTTTAGGTTACCTTTGGTTGGAACTTTGCATTATTTTTTGTTTGTTTCCTCCCAATCATATGTATAATTTTCCTTAAATTATACATTCCTAGAAGTTTAATTGGTAGATTAAAATGAATGTAAAGTGTTAGGCAATGGAAAAATCTAGTTTTCTTTCTTATAGGATGAGCTCATTGGTATATAACACATTTGGAGACCAGAATTATTGGAGGTGAATTCTGAGATGGATGGTTGATCGGTACTTACAATTGGCTCTGAAATGCTTCTCATGGATTTTTCCAGCAAACTTACCCTCTTTATTTTAGGGAGTTACTAAACTCTGTGTGTGTGTGTGGTAATTGACATCATGTACTAGTTTCAGGTTAACATAGTAGTGGTTTGATATTTGTATATATTATATGATGATCACTATGATAAGTCCAGTTAACATCTATCACCATTCATAGTATGCTATTAAAGTCTGCTATTAAAAATATCCTTTGTCAAGTACTACCTGAACAAAATAAGCAGAGTGACCTGGACCCACTAGGGAAACCCATCCTGACATTAAGAATATACTGAGCGTATCATTTGTAAATCTGAGTGAGTCATCACTTTGTTTATCCAAAGATAACTGAGGAACAGAGGGGCTAGAGGCTGCCGTCCCACATCTGCTCTCCTGTTCCCCACTCCGGGTTCAGTTCAGGGGCTCTGTGTACATTTTAGTGTGATCAAATAGGATTACGAGAGCTTGGCGGAGTTAGGAGACTGATGGTTAGTACCCTCAACCCATCTTGTGCTTCCTAGTTTTCCCTAACATGTAGTAGGCAGAGATAATTCAGGCATATTTCGTAAGTCAGAGGGGGAGGATAGTATAGGTGGCATTTAGATAGTATAGGGGGAGGATAGTATAGGTGGCATTTAGAAGTAAAGTGTGTTGTGGTTGGAGGTTACGGCTTGAAAGAAACCCCCAATGAGACAGCAGTGCCCTTTCTTTACCCCAGTGAATCACTGAGATATATTAATGGTAAATCCTAAACCTCAGCTAATGGAAGAAGCAAAGGACTTGTGTTTATTCCTACTGTAGGTTATATAATGAGAAAGATGCACTAGGGCAGGGCTCCCACCCTCCATTGGGGTCTGTTTGAGAAGAGTGAATCTCTCCATGAACTGAGTTAAGCTGATCAATCAGTAGGAGCCTCAAGGAACCTTGCATCCTCCTTGAACAGCTCCTTTTAGAATTGTGTAGACTTGAGATTGCTGTTGTATTTAATTTTATAAATAAGTGAAACTATTGACTGGAGATTGTTAATATATGTTCTGCATGCAGACTTAAGGTAGAGTAAGTCGACACATGTTAAATGTTTACACAGAATCATGTTGCTGTAGATTTTAAAGAAAAGTCTGAACTAGCAGCAAGAGGATAAAGAGTGATGAGAGTCCTCGTTAGGATTTCTAGAAGCAATCTCTTTTCTTTTTTTTAATTATAAATTACCTTGTAAAATGTTCCATATGAAACACCAAGATTTCATTAAATTCAAGCTATCTTACAATTGTAGTTGGTGATGACAATGTGTCTCATTATTGTGTAGAACATTCTGGTGGCGCTATTACCCTTTCCTGGAGGTGCAGAGTTTCAGGGGTAGAATTCTACTAGAACTCATTTGTCAGTGAAAAATACATGCTAACCTGTGGGAAGCTTCCTAGGGTTTCTGTAGGCGCTTTCTTGCTGTTGCTTCATGATCCTGCTAGATACTGGACTTCATGCTTGATTTCCTCACAAGCACATAGAATCTATGTTTTAGATGCAGAACTTGAACCTTTCATCCTTTTGACATCTGTCATTAATTGTAGATGCCTGGTGACTAAAACAGAAACAATATGTTGGGAGAAAAGGAGTTTTTTTCAGTCTTTTAAAATAAGCATTGTTTGATATATGTCTGAAGTATCATGGGAAAATCCTTTTTATGATAAAGAAGTTGGTTTCCCCCTCTCCCCAACAATTTCTCTAGCTTCTTTAGCATTGGAGGAAAAAACTCTTAGGTACAACTCTAGGTATCTCAGAATATTCCTTTAAAAATGTATGAATATATATCTAACTTGTACATGTTTATAAAAGCTGAGAACAGAACTCAGGTCCTGCAGTTTTTCCCTTTATGGACCCCAGTCCAACCAGTCCATTCTGGAGGAGATCAACTCTGGGGATTTCTTTGGAAGGAATGATGCTAAAGCTGAAACTCCAGTACTTTGGCCGCCTCATGCGAAGAGTTGACTCACTGGAAAAGACTCCGATGCTGGGAGGGATTGGCGGCAGGAGCAGAAGGGGACGACAGAGGATGAGATGGCTGGATGGCATCACTGACTCGATGGACGCGAGTCTGAGTGAACTCTCAGAGTTGGTGATGGACAGGGAGGCCTGGCGTGCTGCAATTCATGGGTTGCAAAGAGTTGGACACGACTGAGCGACTGAACTGAACTCAACTAAACTGAATACCTGTTTTGCACCTGTGGCCATGCAACTTTTCAGGCAATTCCAATAGGTTACTTAGCCTTGAAAGGGAGAGAGGTTTTTAAAGTTCTGCCCGGAGGAAATGTCTTTCACATGAAAATGCTGATGAAGAGGTTGAAGTTGAACCTGTCTAGACTGCTTACCTGTGGAAATGAAGACAGGAAAGAAACTAAACTCTTAAGTACACAATCATTGCCTCTGCAAATTAACCATTTATCTAGAGCTGGCCTTGAGATTTTTCTTCCTAATGTGCTAAAGAAAAGAGTTGTAATGCATTTATCTTAGTTTCCAGTTGATGAAAATCTTTTTATAAACCAGCAAACATATGCCATCATTTCAAAGCTGGAACACATGCCCCCTGTTTCTACTTTTCTCCTGATGTGGTAGACTTACTTTACTATACACAGTAGTACGCACAAGTGCACACACACACACACACACACACACACACACAGAGTCAGCCCATGCAGATAGGGTTACAGTTAAGCTGTTTACGTCATGTCTGCTCAGAATCAAGCCTTTAAAACTTTGAAGTGGTAAGAGGTGAGGAATGCAAAGCCCTGGAGTCTAAATGAGACTTTTGAAGGATTGGTAGTGTTTTAAAAGCTATGTCCACATTAAGCTAATAAAAGGACCCACTATTGTGTGTTGTTTCTCTCTCTTACAGATGAAGCACCAGCTAAGAGTCCTCCCTCTTAAGTTCCATGAAATTTTAATGAAAGTCAAAGAATTCCCTCACAGCAAAGTTTCTCAACCTTGGTGCTGTTGACATCTTGGGCCTCACTGTGTTGGGGGGGTGGGCTGACTTGAGTCCTGTGCCCTGCAGGATGTTCAGCTTCATCTTTGACTTCCACCTGTGAAATGCCCATGGTACTCTCCACTTGGGACTACCAGAAGTGCCTCTGGATGTTGCCAGATGTCTCCTGGGGCTGGGATGGGGGCTCACTCTCGATTTATAACTCCCAGCAAGATAATTCCAGTTCCAGTTTCATTTGTTCTGAGCTGTTTTCTTTTATTGGGACAGCGCTCAAGAATCTCAGCTTGCCTCAGTAAAATACGGAGGTTCCTGCCGAGATTGAAAAGTATAGTCTTCTTTCTTCAGTGTTCAGCATCTTCAGCGCTCAGAGGTTGCTGCTGGGTGATCCCTGGGAAATAACGCTCTTGGTGGCCTGTTTTCATTTCAGGTGACGATTGTAGAGAAGGCAGACAGCTCCAGCGTGCTCCCCAGTCCGCTGTCCATCAGCACCAGGAACAGGATGACCTTTCTTTTTGCCAACTTGAAGGATAGAGACTTTCTGGTGCAGAGGATCTCTGACTTCCTGCAGCAGACAACCTCCAAAATATACTCAGATAAGGAATCCGCAGGAAGCTACAACAGTTCGGACGATGAGGTCAGTGGAAGGCACCTGTGGGGTTGGTTCATCCTATTCCTCTTCCCTGGGGAGTTTCACCTCCTGGTCTGTTTTGTTTGATCTTGAAGCTTTGCAGCTGTGCTAAGATGAACCAACTACTCTGATGTCCAGAGCAGACATTGCATTTAAATCTCATGGTGTTTGTATTTAGAATCATAGAACTGGACATCTAATCTCACCCTCTTCTTTCACCGTTGAAGGTGTTATGAAGTGATTTGTCCTGATTACATAGCAAGTGACTCTGGTCTAAGTGACTCAGTTGGGAATTATACAGAGGTCACTCAGTAAAGTCTCAAACCTGAAATACAACATTATTAGGATGATTTTATTATGATACAATACAAATTGTGTCCCTATTGAATTAGGCTCTGAATCCACATCCAGGGAAACTGGGCTCCGAAAGATGCATGATTAGCTCAAGTGATAGAGCGACTTGCAGCGAAAATACATTGTAAAGCTGGCAAGCTCCTGTTTACCCACTCCAAGGTTCTGTGGGCATTTTTGAGGTGCCAGAAAGTAGATAGAAGGCGAGGGAGGCGGTCCCATCAGCAGTTGACTCAACCACGTCACACTTTGTATGCATACTAATCAGAGAGATAAGTGTCCAACCAGTTTGTTGTAAAAATGAATCTAAAATACAGAGGAGGCATTTCCCTGGTGATCCAATGGTTAAGACTCCATGCCTCCAATGAACGGGATGCAGGTTCGATCCCTGATTGGGAAACTTAAGGTCCTTCATGCTATGGGGCACAGGCAAAAAATATAATACAGAGGAAACCTATTGGGAGCATCGAAGCTCTGTGGCCCATGATCCCATCAAATTCTCACCAAAATGCTGGCTTGCTGACTTCCTCTTGCTACATTACCTAGCAAGACACCTCTTGGGAACCATGGTGAAGCTATTAGTGTCTGTCCAGAGGACAGTCAGGTGGCTCAGTGGTAAAGAACCCACCTGCCAGTGAAGGAGACACAGGAGACATGGGGTTTGTCCCTGGGTCGGGAAAATGACAACCCATTCCAGTATTCTTGCCTGGAGAATCCCATGGACAGAGGAGCCTGGCGGGCTACAGTCCATGAGGTCTCCAAGAGTCAGACACGACTGAGCACAAAAAGGTAGAGGAGAGGATGTGGAAGAAGTAGATTCTGCAGCTCAAACCGTCCCTCCCTGTGTTGCTCTCTGTGTTGGCAGGTGTATTCTCGGCCCAGCAGCCTCGTTTCCTCCAGTCCCCAGAGGAGCACCGGCTCCGATGCCGATGGCGAGCGCCAGTTCAACCTCAACGGCAACAGCGTCCCCACGGCCACACAGACCCTGATGACCATGTATCGGCGGCGGTCTCCCGAGGAGTTCAACCCGAAATTGGTGAGCGCCGCCTCTTCTTGCCCGGAGCTTTCTGTATTAGAACAGGAATGCTTTAAAAAAATCTTACACATCAATACGTCACTGGACAGTTTCCTACAAGTGAAGGATATTTTGTTTAAAAATACAAAGGACATATATATATATATATATATATATATATATAAAACACAATAACATATTTGTATGTCATGGGGTTTCAGCGTGACTTCATTGTGAAAGGAGTCGGGTCATATACTTCTATATGCAGGTGACATTTTGTTAGTTTTGTTTTTCCAACAAGTAAGTACATAATGTCTCAGGCCACATTTAACAACATCCACTCTGTTTCACTTGGAGGAGTTAGACATAAAGCCGTAAGTAACATTTGCATTCTCCTGCCCCATCTCAGGTAAGTGGCATTCTGACTCTGGGCCAGAAAGTTTCATGGCAGATCCACCGGCTCTGATATCTGGGTCAGGTCACAGAAGGTCTTCAGACAGTCTGAGTTCTTTGTTCTCATGAATTCTGTCCAGAACTTACCAGCTCCATTCTCCAGGGAAAATGTTTTGACTTGCCGTCAAACTTGTCCTTACCATTCTCGAAGCACTTTGGGTGTAATGATGCTACATCATCCCTTTCAGGCCAAAGAGTTTTTGAAAGAGCAGGCCTGGAAGATTCACTTTGCGGAGTACGGGCAAGGGATCTGCATGTACCGCACAGAGAAGACCCGGGAGCTGGTGCTGAGGGCGTCCCTGAGAGCATGCGTGGGGAGCTCTGGCTGCTGCTCTCAGGTACGGCGGGGCTGGAGCGGGAGCGCGCCTCCAGAGTGCGGCGGCCCCGGGGCTGCCCTCAGCCTTCCATCGCGCCTCAGGGCTATTTCAAATATGTAACCTCCACTTCAGCCCAGGGCTCTAATCTCTAATCAGTGAAGTGCAAATCGATTGACCCTCTCATTCCATATGTGTGTCTGTACATATGCGTGTGTGCTGAGTCGCTTCAGTCGTGGTCCAACTCTTCGCAGCCTCATGGACTGTAGTCTGCCAGGCTCCTCTGTCCATGGGATTCTCCAGGCAGGAATACTGGAGTGGGTTGCCATTCCCTACTCCAGGGGATCTTCTGGACCCAGAGATCAAAGCCGAATCTCCTGTATTGGCAGGTGGATTCTTAAAACACTATCCCATCTGGTAAGCCCATGTGTATATCAGTTCAGTTCAGTCGCTCAGTCGTGTCCGACTCCTTGCGAGTTCACTCAGACTCACATCCATCGAGTCCGTGATGCCATCCAACCATCTCATCCTCGGTCGTCTCCTTCTCCTCCTGCCCCTAATCCCTCCCAGCATCATAGTCTTTTCCAGTGAGTCAACTCTTCTCATGAGGTGGCCAAAGTACTGGAGTTTCAGCTTCAGCATCATTCCTTCCAAAGAAATCCCAGAGTTGATCTCCTTCAGTATATATACACATATTTAACATAAAATCACCTATTTAATTATATAATATGTACGTACATATGTGTGTGATTTTATATGTACACATTTGTATATATGTATGTTATGTGTACATAAACCTTATACTTCATGAATTATATTTAACTAGACTTATAGTTAAGTGCTTGCATCCAGGGTTTGTCTGTCTCTAAGAATCATAACCTGCAGCTCTGTCACAGCAGCGGTTCCCACCCACCTCTGCGTCCTCCCGCCCAGCACCAAGGAGCTCCCCTCCAGGGCAGTGGCTCCTCACTGCAGCAATATGCTCCCTGCCCCCCTGCAGTTCTGAAAATCCCTCTTCATCCTTCCTTCTGCTCTTCAGTATGGCTCTTAGTGAGCTCTTCATAATTTTTGGTTTTAAACTTGTTTTGAGAGACAAAGCTTCCTTTTTTAAGTTAAATCAGAAGGAAAACCCTGATAAAATGCAAGCAAGGCTGCTTGGTTGAAGAACTGAGATGGCTTCAGCTTCAGCTTGATTTTCTCTGCCCACTTCCCTGTTCTTCTCTGAGCAGCCCCTTTGGGTTGTCTGTGGAAGTTCCTTGGAACACAGTTTCTAGGTTGGAAGCCTCTACCTTTAGGGAGGATTTTTGTTTGGGTATAGGGAGGTTTGTAGAGAGGTTTTTAAAAAATTCATTATTATTTTTTTAATTGAGGTATAGTTTAACAGTAACTGTTAGTTTCAGGTGTACAGCATAACCATCCAGTTGTCTTTTTATTCTGATTATTTTGCATTATAGGTTATTACAGGATGTTGACTATAATGCCCTGTGCTATACAGTAAATCCTTGCTACTTACCTGTTGTATGACTAGTAGTTTGTGTCTATTAATCCCAAACTGTAATTTGTCCCTCTCTCGTCGTCTTCCCCACTTTGGTAACCGTAAGTTTGTTGTCTGTGTCTGTGAGCCTGTTTCTGTTCTGTGTCTAAGGTCATGTGTACTCTTGTTTAGGCTTCACGTATAAGTGATATCATAGAGCGTGTGTGTGTGTGAGAGAGAATAATTGAGCAGTGTTTGACTCTCTGCAGTCCCATGACTGTAGCTCACCAGGCTCCTCCATCCATGGGACTCTCCAGGCATGAATCCTGGAGTGGGTAGCCATTCGCTTCTCCAGGGGATCATAGCGAACAGGGGAGTTTTTAAGCCACTGGCTTCCAGTGGAGTGGGAAGAGGGGAGGGGGCCGGGAGTGAAGTTACAGCTGGGCTGTGGCTGTGATACGCAGGGCCTCACGGGAGGAAGGCGAAGGTGCCGGATCAGGCAGCCAAGGCCGGGGCTCCCACTTTCTGATGCGGGGGCTGTTCGGCGTTTCCCAGGTGCCATCAACGAGAAGGCCACCCACCCCGGCTACTATGAGGACCTCGTGGAGAAGTCCATGGGGAAGTACAACCTCGCCACGGAGGAGATTGAGAGGGACCTGCACCGCTCCCTTCCAGAACACCCTGCTTTCCAGAACGAAATGGGCATCGCCGCTCTGAGGAGAGTCTTGACAGCTTATGCTTTTCGAAATCCTAACATAGGGTATTGCCAGGTGAATGTCACAGATGGGTAAGGCTTTTTAAAAAAAAAAGCTTTCTGCCAGCCAGTAAGTAATAAGAAAGGCTTGTGGGGGACTTCCCTGGTGGTCCAGTGGCTAAGATTCCACACTCCCAGGGGGCCCAGGTTCAATCCCTGGTCAGGGAACTAGATCCTGTATGCTGTTGCTAAGACCCAGTGCAGCCAAATAAATAAATATTTCTTTAAAAAGAAGAAAGGCTTTATGGTTAAGAGAGCAATTACTGTACCAGGGTCTCTCGACCTTGGTGCTGTTGACGTTATGGACTGAATAATTCTTTTGTGTGGGGCTGTCCTGTGCTTTAGAGAATGTTTAGTAACATTCCTGCTTAATAACATGTTTAATAGCATCTTCTCACAAAATGCCAGTGCTCCCTACTTGTGACAACTAAATGTTTTTAGACCTTGTCAGATGTCCTCAGGGATGCATACTCTTCCAGAGCAGAGAAACGCTGCACTGAGCAGAGGAGCCAAGGGATAAGAGTGCCCTTTCTGGATCCACCAACCATCTGGTGGCCTGGCTGGTCACTAACTGGTCATGAGCACATCTGGGCACCAAGCCTTTAATTCTGCATTCTGGGTTTCCCAGTGCTTCTCCCCTTGGCAACTCCTAAGCTGTTAATGTCCTTGAGCATGTAGCTCTTAAATGCTATGGCTATATTTTAAGGCCCACTAAAATAAATGTGTAATTCAGTATTAAAAAATGTTGCCCATATACCAACCACAGTGATTACTTGTATATGTTAGTATGGATAGCACAATTTGGAAAGCTCTAAGATAGTGTCATTAGATTGAAAGGCTACATATGTACCCAGAGAAACCTTCCTTGACCATCTAGTTGAAACCAAAAGCAGGCTTATTTCCTTGAAACCTGTATACCATATGTGTACATGCACACAGACACATACATATATCACAGGTCTCCCTGTATATTTTATCTTTTTGGTAGCAGTTGATTTAAAATATACCTCCAAATTGATTAATCAACTTTCACATCTCTTTTATCTCTCTGACCCCTGGATTTATGCCCTGTGAGATTTGTCATCACTGTGCCCCTCCTTTTCCCCATACTTAGTCCAGAGCCTGTTACCTAAAATAGCCTCAAATAAACTTACCTTGACTGAATGATGAAGAAACCAGCCATGACCTTGATCATGTAGTAAGCAGGTTAATTCTCAAGTGGAATTTTAATGATTTCACTTGGAAACCTATTGAGTCAGGCTTACAAGGAAGAGCCTATCAGACCAAAATTCCTTTTTTGACATTTATATTGTAAGAATCTGATGAACAATTACTTACTGGTTTCTCCAGGATCAAAAGAAGTACAGGTGGGAGCTGGCTTCTAATATAATAGAGTTCATATTTATCTTTTGATCTTCCTCTTTTTAATTAAGAGGACTATTAAAGTAGTTGAGCCTGGAGTGCTTATGAGCTAGCTGATGATATCTTTTAATAAAGTAGGTTACTTTAGAATTAAACCCCTGTTACTTATAACTACCATCCTTATCCAGATGGAAATAATGGGCGAGGACTCCAACTTTGAAAGGTTTCATTGTTCCCTGAAGAGCACCTCAAGCCATGTGTACTGGGTGATTGAAACAATTATGTAAGATTAAAAGGGAAATATTCACCTCACCGAATTAAGGATTACAAACACTGAGACTAATAAGTTAAAAGCTTTGTCAAATAGGCTTTGGACATAGTTTTTGAATGAGGATTTGTGGTCATGGGGGGCTCAATCCTTGGTGCATATTGGTGTTCATGGAGCCCTTAACAGTTAACAGGCAGAAAAGAAAAAAAACCCCACAAAACAAAAACAAGCAAAAGCAAAACACTTAGCAGGCTGAAGTTCTAAGGGTTTTTACATTTTCAAAAGTTGTAAACAAAACAAAACTCAGAAGAATGGGTGTATTTAAAGCCTTTACATATTTATTATCTGTGGGGTTTTTTGGTGTGTGTGGAAAAAGTGTGCTGGCTCCTTTGGGACTAACTCAGTGGTTTCTCAGGTTAACAAAGTTGCTCATATGTTAAAATGTGTCTGATGTATTTAAAATGTACCTGATGACATCTTCTTTCCTCCCTGTAGGCCATGAACATTGTCACATCTGTGCTGCTGCTTTATGCCAAAGAGGAGGAAGCTTTCTGGCTGCTGGTGGCTTTGTGTGAACGCATGCTCCCTGATTACTACAACACCAGGGTGGTTGGTACGTGAGGATGCAATTAGTTTATAACCCTTATCTCATCAGGAAAATGTTTCTAGAACCGGGAAACCAGCTGTAACCCCATTTCCAGTCAACTGTTAGCCAAAAGAGTGTCAGACAACTCCAGTTTCCCAAAATGGGAATGAGAGGGCTTGAATCAGTATAGATTATTACACAAAGGAGCACCGTGGAGCTTCTCCCCATGGAAAGAATATCCATCTCACTGTTTTAGAAAACACTCAGTGTGGGTGTCTGTGGCACGTGAGAGCTACACCGGGCACACAGATCACTGGTCCCCAAAGGTTTAATGGTGCTTTCCCGAAGAGCTTGGAATCTGTGGAAAGCAGGATTCAAAAAAGGAGTGGGCAGAATAGCATATAAAAATATATCCAGAGCTCAGTTTCTAAGGTATTTTTCAGAACTGGTTTTATGGCAAAGCAAGCAGCGATGGTGAGCATTCAAATAAATTATTGGTGTCTCTCCATATAATCCCCTCCAGTGTTAGACATTCATTTTAGCAAGACACGCTTTTCCTTGCTAGTATAGCAAAAGGGGTACTTTATGCTCTCCTCTTATGTCCTGTCTTCATTTCTAAACTTTTGCACAGTAACTCGATTCATTGGAAATACTCTCCAGAAACGTCAGGAAGTTGATCATGAATGTGTATAGCTGGAATGCTTATACTTTGTGAGGGGGGAAAAAAAAAATTATTTAAAGCAACAATTCCTATGTGGGGACTAAGCATCCAGAAGAGTGATTTTTTTTTTTAAGAGTTTGCCAAGAAATGAACCTACTTAGATGTATATTTCATGCCTAGCCAAACATCATGTTGCCAGCAAAATAATTGTGTATCAGGAAAATCTTATAAGTTGACCTTTTCCACAGCTCTTAGAGGTGTGATGGTATTGCTCTTTTATGATAAAGAAGCAGGGGAGGCAGGCCCCAGGAAGAGAAGATACAGTCAGAACTCATCTGGTGACTTGGCTGTGCTGATGATACCTTCGTCTAGTAACGTAGCGATTAGAGTTCAGTCTCAGTAGCAGTTGTCGACTGGATTATTTTCGTCAAGCTGTTGGCTTGGGTTCATTTGTGAGAAGGTGCTGTTGGTTAACGCATGACCTTTTGCGTCCACCCCCGCTGCAGGTGCCCTGGTGGACCAGGGTGTCTTTGAGGAGCTGGCCCGGGACTATGTCCCGCAGCTGTACGACTGCATGCAGGACCTGGGCGTGATCTCCACCATCTCCCTGTCCTGGTTCCTCACCCTTTTTCTCAGCGTGATGCCCTTTGAGAGCGCAGTGGTGGTTGTCGACTGTTTCTTCTATGAAGGAATCAAAGTGATATTCCAGTTGGCCCTAGCTGTGCTCGATGCCAACGTAGACAAGCTTTTGAACTGCAAGGACGACGGGGAGGCTATGACCGTTTTGGGAAGGTATTTCTCACCTGGGAAACTACCCCTGGGCCACCTTCTCTGTACCTTCCATCTGCCTTTCTCCTTGGTTCTGGGAGTCTTATATGCCCTGATGGTTATCATAGGGCCCACTTCTCTGTGTGATTGAGGATTTTTTTTTATTCTTTGTCTCTAGAAGTGAAGACGATTAACTCTACTTTAGTTTAAAAAAATAATAAAATTTTAAAAAGAAGTGAAGGGATTTTCATTCACTCTTAAGGAAATTCTAGTCTTCTGATATGCAGAGTTTGCAGAAAATCGGTGGACAACTGTAAAGGGAGAATTCCAGATTCGCCTCGCAGTGACTCTGGATTCTTTCTTCTTCAGGTATTTGGACAGCGTGACCAATAAAGACAGCACGCTGCCCCCCATCCCTCACCTCCACTCCCTGCTCAGTGATGACGTGGAGCCCTATCCTGAGGTTGACATTTTCAGACTCATCAGAACTTCCTATGAGGTAGGTCTGCCTGGGGTCACAACACTGCATGCTCAGAGGGCCTCCACTGGATGTGTGCCACACGCTTCCATTGCTAACCCAGGGTGTCCCTGCTTCCCTCCTGGTTCTGAGAACTGGTTGTCAAAGCAAGCAGCTCCCCACCAGCTGACAGCTTTGACCTCCAGAGAGGGCCACTGAATGAATGGGCCATACACCACGGAGCAATTGCATGACCTGCTCAGGCCTCCGACTCTTGGCTTTGCCCACCTCGTAGGCTGATCAAGTAGCAGCTCAGTTTCAGCTCTGGGTGGGTTGAAGAGGGGCTGTTGAAAGCAGGTATGGGGAGGCTGACCCTCCTGTGCTCATGCCAAGTCCTTGGGTCTCCTGAGAAGCAGAGGAGACAATCCTCTTATGTGGGGGACACATAGAATACTCCCGCCTCCCAGACAAGAACCAGACTCCTAGGACTCCTCTCAAATTGCTTGGCCCAGGTTGCAGAAGGTATGTTCTGGTCACAGTGACCCCAGATCTGGTCCTGAATTCCACAAAAGAACTCGTGGTGCTCTGTACCTCATAGCATTTGTGGTTTTTGGCATTCCGGGGACTCAGGACCGGAATGGTTTGTTCATTTCCTGATCATTAAGGATAATACCTGTGGTTTGTTCATTTCCTGATCATTAAGGAAGAGTGTGAATGTTTTGCTGAGCACACCAGGCCCTCTCCAGATGTTTTGGGATTGTGTACCTGGTGATTGTCAGCATTCCAGCTAGCAGCAGCCTGGATACTGGAGAGATGGTGACCTCTGGCTGAGGTCAGAAAATCTCTTAAAGAGAATCCGAAAAAAAAATAGGTGCTTTTAAAAAAAATTGGTGTGGATCCAGATACCTTTTCATTGGTGTGGATCCAGATACCTTTTCAGTGGTGTGGATCCAGATACCTTTTCAGAAATGTGTGCTCTTAACTCAAAATAGAAGAAAGGCTGATAATTTATTATTTCAGAAAAATTTTGTTAGCACCCCATACATATTAAAAAACAAAACATTTGGGGTATGTTTTAGCATCATAAAAGTAATGCATGCTGCAGAGCGTGAACCACCTGCCTATAACAGTCGCGGGGGCGCAGCGTAGGGTGGGAGGGGAAAAAAAAAGTAACACATGCTTATTGTAAAATAATGTAGAGACTGAGGACGTGAAAGAAAAACTGTATCCTGTGAGCATCTATCTCACCGTATCGCCCTCCAATATGTTTTTATATTTGCAATTTATACTTAAGTATAAGTATCTGCTTAAAAGTGCTTTGTAAGTTTGCATTTTTGATTAAAATGCATGATGAACATTCTCTGAAATTTAATATATTGTTTGTTTGCAGGTTTTCATAGATTCTTAATATTCTTCTTTAATGAGATGCCAAAACTTATTTAGCTGGTCCCTTTCATTGGACATTTATTTAGGTTGCTTCCAAATTTTCAGTACCTTATTGGCAAATTTGTATGGCATTATAATGTGTATACAATATGTATGATACTATATATTATATAAAAGTGGCTACACAAATAATACATCTTTGACTTTTTTCTTAGAGTCCATTCTTAGGAATAGATTTCCAGTAGTAGATCAAAAAGTATGAATTATTTCCAAGCTCCTGGCACACCCTGTGCAGTTTCTGTATAGATTTTCCTGATTTAAATTTTCACTAGTAGAGATTAAGGATGACTGTTTCACTTCACTCTCTCCAAAACTGGTTATTATCATAATGCATTTTTAAAAATCACTGCCCCAGGACTTTTAATAGTCCTCCATCAGAAATGTTGAATGATTATTTTTCCAGAAAAAGAGCCCCTGTGACTGAAAGCAATAGTTATTATTATAGCTGTGGGTTGTTTTTCTAAAGGCATCCCCCGAAACCTTTGCTGTAAGAGAATTCTGGACCCAAGTAATAAAGCTTGATATGTAGAAACTCAGCTTTGTTCTGCACAACAGATAAGCTAAGGTCTCGCTGAGGTCAGCACGTGGCCCGTTTTTAATGGGAAAGCATGGAGAATGGAAGCAAGACCAGAGCTGATGTCCGTTTCCTTTCTGTCTGTCTGGTCCCTAATGGCACCCCTCAGGCTGCCAAAAGTCCTATCACAGGACACAGCCATAGTTTTCCTTCCTCTGCCTGGGAAGAAAACCTTGTTTATTTTTACCAATGCCTACATCACCTCCTCTTTCAATGCACATGATTTGCTTTTTGTTTTCTCTTCTTAGCGGCATTGCCCTACTAATAAGCCTCCAGTGCCTTCCCAATGCCTTATCTGTGTGCGCTTGCTAAGTGGCTTCAGTCATGTTTCAGTCTTCGAGACCCCATGGACTGTAGCCCGCCGGCTTCCTCTGTCCTTGAGATTCTCGAGGCAGGAATACTGGAGTGGGTTGCCATGCCCTCCTCCAGGGGATCTTCCCGACTCGGGGATCAAACCTGCGTCTCTTAGGTCTCCTGCATTGGCAGGAGGGTAATTTACCACTAGTGCCACCTGGGAAATCCCCATTACCTTAATAGGTCATCCTACAGACAACACCACAAAGTCTTGCCTTTCCTTTTTTTTTTTTTTTCTGCCTCCTGTTAGATTGGTGGTTCTCAGTTCTACCTGAGCATTCAAATTCCTTAGAAAAAAAAATTTTTTAAGCCAAGCTTTTAAAAATATAAATTCCTAGGTTCTCTTCTAGACCAGTTACCTTTGTATCTTGGTATGACACCTAAGAAGAAATATTTTTCAAAAGTTTCCAGGTGATTCTGGAGCCCGGTGGGGGCTGAGCGTCACTGCCCTACATGCAGAATGGGGCCACTAGACGCCTAGGAGGATTTTAACCCGGTTATATGGCAGACACCAGTGTTCTGAAGCAGGTAACTCCTTGCTTTCCGTGCTTCAGGATAATTAGCCAGGAAAATAGATAAGTAGGAAGAATACCGAAAGCACATTGAGTGAGATCCCAGGATGCTGCAGGTCGATCACCTTTCTCCTGATGAGTAGATGTGATAACTGTCTTCATAAATGCCTCATAGCGGAAATCTCACGCATTGTAAAGTTCTCCCAAGCCCCTCCCAGAAGGGAGGGGCAGTTTGAGAGACAATTTTCTTCTGTTTGGGCCCTGTGTGCCTTTTTGTTAGACACACAGACATGGTAGACAAAGCCCCAGCCTTCAGGTTTAATCCACAGACTGCGATGAGCCTCCTGGAAGACACAGGGCACATTAATGGCAGACTTATAGCAGGCACGTGATGTTCAAGATAGCTCACCCAGAGCGTTTGAGAAATGTTAAGCAAGGGGATGACTGAGGAAGAGGTGGTTGGATGGCATCACCAACTTGATGGACATGAGTTTGGGCAAGCTCCAGGAGTTGGTGACGGACAGGGAAGCCTGGCATACTGCAGTCCATGGGGTCGCCAAGAGTCAGACACAACTGAGGGACTGAACTGAGCTGCAGTGGGGAAAGGAGGTGGCTGATTAAACACGAGGAGGAATTTGTGCAGAAGGACAGACAGTTTGAAAGTTCAGATTGATGTCTTGGGCTTATCGATTTTGGTGATAACAGCTGTCACTCGTGGAGAACCCACCTCGTTGGGACAGGTGCTGGGTGCTTCATCGATAGCCCCACTAGGTCCATGTTCACACATTTTAAGGTTAAAATGTAAGTTGAGAGAGGTTGAGTCAGTTCTCCCAAGGCACACAGAAAGTGGCAGAGTCAGGAGGCAATCGAGAGCTCCCTAGCATTAAAACAGAGCCAAGGGGGTGTGTCTGGATAGAAGGTGGATGGACTTGTAGGTGTACATATGGACATGAGGTCAGTGGGTCCGATAGAGGCTGGTTAGTGGGAAGTCTTGAAGCCACTACTTGATTTGCAAGGCACCCAACAGCCACTGCAAAGAGAGAGGATCTACTTAGCCATTGTTTGTTTGCTGTTCTCAGAATTCCATTCTGTCAGAGCCCCTCCAAAAAGGCGAAGGGGCAGGGGAGAGGAGATCACGGCCCAGTCCTCCTCATAATCTATCTTCCTTTAGAAATCCTCCGGAAATAGCTAGGCAGGAACTTGGGAGTTTACGGTTTCCTTTTAGGTTGGGACTGTTTGCTCCTGATGGAAGGGCCATTGTATGTGTTCCATTGTGTCTGATTATGGCCAGTCCCTGGACCTGCCTGGCAAACTGCAGGGTCCATTTCTAGTTGAGGAACAGATATTAATTAAATAGAAAATGTAGAGGGTACTTTGAAGGTCAGGCTTGGGGGAAGTAACTTTTTTTGTTGTTTACGATTAGTTACTAAAGCATGTCAGACATCGTAGACTGTAGCCCGCCAGGCTCCTCTGTCCATGGGATTTTCCAACAAGGATACTGGAGTGGGTTGCCCTTTCCTTCTCCAGGGGGGATCTTCCTCACCCAAGGATAGAACCTGTGCCTCCTGCACCAGCAGGTGGATTTTTTACCACTAAGCCACCTGAGAAACCCAACTTGTTCTTTAGCAATCTGTAGAGATCACCAAGCCAATGTTTACTGTGAATTACTGTTACCAGTACTTTATATTAATGTATCTTTATCTCTAAGGGCAATCTACAAGGACAGTTTTGGGGTCTCCTTGTACAGAGGAAGAACTCTGATTCAGAAGATTTGACTGAATTGCCCAGAGTCACACAGATAATTAGTAAAAGAAAATGAATTTGAATCAAAATTTTGTCTAGCTCCAAAATTTATGTTCTTTTCTACCCAAAGACAAAGAAGAACCTATCTGGAACCCTTTTCTAGAATGCTGGAAAAGTAGATGGTGGAGTTATACAACCAATGACTGAACCTTAAATTGCAGTGCAGCCCCTGTGGGACTCTGGGTAGCTCGTAGAACCTCTCTGAACCTCAGTTTTCTCATCTGAGAAATGGAAGTAACCATACTAACTCACAAGGTTGTTGTAAGGATGACCAATGACACGTCATCGTTAATGTCCCTGCCAGTTGTAGTGCAAGAATAGTTACCTTCTGTCTCATAGGTAATGTTTCCTGGTTGATCAAAGGCAGACTGTGTCCTGGTTTGAGGTAAACCCACCCCTCCATCTTCAGCATGAGCTTTGTAGTAGATATTTCCATTCTTCTGTGAGGATCAAAAGAGTTAGCTTTCTTGGGAGTTTTAATCCCACCTGAGGATTTAACCCAGAGTGAATTAAGTATGACATTTTCCATCACTAGTGACAGCTCCTACTAACAACTTTTGAATTCTAACTTCTAAGTGGCAGTAATTGCCATATCTTTCTTTAGAGTGGAGAGGATTCTGACTCAGTCTTGAGAAGACACTTCTCTGGAGATGGGAAAATTTGTCCATAAACCCTGCGTTTGTAGATCAAGACCCTCCAATCACATTAAGTGATGAAAGTTCTAAGTAACTGGTATAAATTCTAAGATGTCAGTGTACACTTGAGTCAAAACGTAGTTCTCATTCAAAACAGGAAAAACACATTAAATAGACAGAAATAGAAAGCATTAGAAGGGTAGGGTTTTTCACTGTCGACTCCAGTTTGGGGAAATTATAAATTACACGGTTCAGAGTCCGCCATGTGGGACATCCTATAGAGAGATGCCATTTCTGGTGTTGTCAGATAAGATACAGAAAAGATTGACATTGCGTGGGACATACTGAAATGATGATCACTCTTGTTTATCTGAGTTAAAAGTTTAACTGGGCATTCTGTATCTCCTATATTTTATTCACTGAATCTTGGAACTGAAGGCCTTATTGAACACTGACTGCTCTCTGCAGCAAGTCAGGGAGATGAATCCCTGGGGATTCTTCCAAGGGTACAAATTCTAGAATCAGACAGCCTGTGTTCAAACTGGGCTTTTACCACCACAGCTCCGTAAACTGGGCAAGGTGATGATTTTCGTTAAGCTTCTGTTCCCTCCTCTCTGAAATGGAGCTAGGAAGAGCACTTACTTCCTGAAATTATCCCCAGGATTCAGTGTATCCAGTAAATACCCGTTGAGCAGTTGCTGAGAATCAGTATCTGTCCTCCATTCTGGAGGACACAGTCTGTGCCCTCATCTTGAGGGGTGAGAGGCAGGCCATGGCAGATTCAAGTAAGAAAGAACGCAGCAGGTTAAAAGGGTGGGCACGTGCTGTTTCTCTTGGGTTTATGTGTCTGTGAAGTGACGTCTAGCAGAGACACAAATGACCTGGGGGAGCCAACGAGTTGTGTCCGAAGGAAATGATTTCTAGGCGGAGAAGGGGCTGCTGCAGAGGCCCTGGCTGGCAGTGGGGCTGCCGTAATGTTCACGAGCAGCAGTAAGAGGCCACTGTGCCTGCAGCCATGAGAAAAGGGTGTTGGCAGCTGACAGAGAGCTAGCTGAGGGAGCGGGAGGGGTACAGGGCTTGGAATCATTGGTAAGACTTGGAGTTTGACTCCGAGTGAGCTGTGAGAACATTGGAGTTGTGAGCAAGGGAGTAGTGTCAAGGCTCAGGTTTTAGAAGGACCACGTCTAAAACCACTTCCCATGTGGCTTAGTGGTAAAAAAAGAAAAAAAGAAAGAAAGAAAAAGAAAAATCTCCCTGCCAGTGCAGGTGATGTGCATTCAACCCTGGGTTAGGAAGATCCCCCGGTGGAGGAAATGGCAACCCACTCCAGTATTCTTGCCCGGAGAATCCCATGGATGCACATCCTTGTAGAGGCTTGCCATCCACCTCTACAAGGATTGAATTGTGAGCTGCTGCAGCTGCTGACCTTCAACACTTGAAAGGAGTTCAGGGTGGGGAGCAGAAATGAGGCACTCTGTACTCTGAGAAGCTGGCAAAACAGGTCAGATATTTTCAGGAGCTGATTTTAGGAGCCCAATTCGTGCATGTCCTATCTAGAAAAGCAGTAAATTCCATCACGGTGATGTCTACTCCCATGACTTTTATCACCTTTATGAGACTAGCAGAAACTTTCTGCAAAAATATATATGCGTGATTGCATGTACTGTCCCTTCACCGAAATCAAATATACTGACCTTCCCCCTACCTCTTAGGAGCAGTTTCTCAGAGCTATCTGAAATGTTGTCTCCCAGGCTATAGCCCTCATTTTGTACCCAGTTAAACTTAACTCTCAACTGTCACATTGTGGGGTTTTTTTAAGCCTCTGAGAGAGACAGTAGTGGTTTGGACCAGGGTGTGAACAGTAGAGGTGGTAGACAATGAGGGGAATCCCTAGGATGTAGGTGTGCAGAGGTCTAAAGACTAAGCCCCAGAGCTGCCCAGGGATTCAAGATAGAGAGGATGTGCCCAGGAGACAGAAAAGGAGTAGCTGGTAAGGCATAAATAGAACCAGGAAAAAGGGAGTAAATGGAATTTAAACAAAACATGTAATTTATGCCGAGCACTGAATCAGTTTGTAAGTTTTAGCTCTTCTGTTTGTTGGAACACAGTTAGGCTGTTGTATCCATAGACCCCAAAATAGAGTTAAGACAGAAATTCGATTTTCTCTTGCTTTGAGTTTGCTTATGGAGTTCAGGACTGGTGTGGAGCATCAGGGAGCATCAGTGGCATCAGGGACCCAGGCTCTTTCTAATCCACTCTTTTTTAAATTTATTTTTTAATTGAAGGATAATCGCTTTACAGAATTGTGTTGGCTTCTGCCAAACATCAACATGAATCAGCCTTAGGTGTACATATGTACCCCACCTCTTGAACCTCCTTCCCACCTCCCTCCCCATCTAATCCACTCTTGAGAAAAGTCTTATCCACACAGGAAGGAGATAGAATGGGTATGCCTTTTTCCTTTAATGGGCACTCAATAACTTACTCACTGGAAAAGACCCTGATGCTGGGAAAGATTGAGGGCAGAAGGAGAAGCAGGGGGAACAGAGGATGAGGTGGTTGGATGGCATCATCAACTCAATGGACATGAGTTTGAGCAAACTCTGGGAGATAATGAAGGACAAGGAAACCTAGAATGGGGTCACAAAGAGTCGGACACTACCAAGTAACTGAACATCATTCTACTCACATGCTATTGGCCAGAATCTAGTCACCCAGCACAAGAAGCTGCAGGGAACACTGGGAAATGTAGTCTTTTGCTGAGCTTCTGGGAACTTGGCTGAAATTTTGAATTCTCTACATGCAGGGAGAACAGACATATGGGTATTGATGAGCCAACTTCCAGTCTGTGTGACAAGCATAATTTCAAAACTCAGTGCTCTCTGTATATGCCAATAGTATTCTTAAACTCAAAGGGAGTTTCTCAGGTCCCTGATTGCCACTGACTTTTCAGATTGCTTCATCTTTTCTGTTGTAAAATGTTACACCATAAGTTCCAGAAGCAAAACAAATCCCCCAAAACCACTTTTATTTTGAAATCATTACAGATTTATAAGAGGTAGCAAAGGAATGTAGAGGGAAGTCATACGCATTTCCTCTCCAAGACTTCTCCCCAATGCTAACACCCCAAACATTCAGGCAATGTTAGGCTTCTTGGGTTGGGAAAGGTGGCTAGTCCTGAGTGTCTGCCATTGAGAGACAAATGCTATTGAACTAGAGATCAGAACAGGAAGCCACACTCCAACACTTCCTACAACCTCCCAGCTGAGTAGTTAGCCTCATACACTTCCTTTCTTCCCATCAAGAAAGTTCTTCCTTGAATGCATTATTTCATCCACAAAGGGTCACTATAGCCTTACGTAACCCTCTCCTTTCTTATGAACTGGTCTTCCCTAGTGATTCAGATGGTAAAGAACCTGCCTGCAATGCAGGAGACTCAGGTTCAATCTGTGGGTCAGGAAGATCCCTGGAGAAGGGAATGGCTCCCCACTCCAGTATTCTTGCCTGGAGAATTCCATGGACAGAGGAGCTGGCGGACTACAGTCCATGGGGTCGCAGAGAGTCAGAAACAACTGAGCAACACTTTCACTTTTTTCCCCATATGAACTTTTGATTTGAGAAAGACTAATTTGGCTTTGAGGTGTACTTCAATGTTAAGAAGCATGAGAATTTTCTGTTATTTATTTAAGATTGTTATAATGGCTTCAAAATAAACAAAGGACATAGAGTAAATGATGATATAGTCCAAGAGCCCTGTCATTTGGCAAGAAATTTCTCATGGTGTCAGGATTTGTCTCCATCGGTCCTGCAGACATGACACCAGGTACTTCAGCAGATTTCTCAGAAATACCACTATTGTTTTTTTCCAGAAATTTGGAACTATCCGGGCGGATTTGATTGAGCAGATGAGATTTAAACAGAGACTAAAGGTGATCCAGACGCTGGAAGATACTACGAAACGCAACGTGGTGAGTCTTTTGAGAAATGGCATGTGGCCTTCTGTTCCCATCCTTCCTTGTATTCCCACTGACTCCAGTTCCTGCTTGACAGACTAAGCGGATTGAAAAGAAAACAGCGGGAAGTTTCCCATTATGGTATTTTTGAGTTTGTGAAAGTCATGGTGTTATTCTTTTTATATAAGGTACGAACCATTGTGACCGAAACTTCCTTTACCATTGATGAACTCGAAGAACTTTATGCTCTTTTCAAGGTGAGTTTCAAAGAAAATTCATGTACGTTCAAGGGAGTCAGAGTTCCCTCTTTTTTTTTTTTTTTTTTTTTGGTAATTTCGGCTGCGCTGGGTCTTCATCGCTTTGCGGGCTCTGCTTTAATTGCGGTGGCTGGGGCCACTCTCTCGCTGTGGTGTATGGGCTTTTCTCTGCGTTGGCTTCTCTCGTGGAGCACAAGCTCTCGGGCGCTTGGACTTCAGTGCATGCAGCTCCCAGGCTCAGGAGCACAGGCCCAGTAGCTGTGGTCCACAGGCTTAGCTTCTCCAAGACATGTGGGATCTTCCCGGACCAGGGACTGAACCCATGTCTCCTGCATCGTTGGGGGGCTTCTTTACCACTGAGCCACCAGGGAATCCCAGGAGTTCACTTTAATAATTCAGTTAGTTCCTAGATTTTTCTGTTAAATTGTGAAGGGATAGCATGAGTGTCAACAGGCATACATAGGAAGATGGAGTTAAGAGTATAGAGTACTTAGTATGGAAAATAAAGATATAATTCATTTAAGTTGATGTTTTAGCCTTCTTCTACTCCATGTGGTATTTTCCCTGTTTCCTTGGACTTAAGCAAATAAGGAGTTACTTTATAATACTCATTGGAATGTTGGCAGTCAAGTTTAAATTCTTTCTGAAACTACTGTAAATTTTAATTTCCTCTATTAATCTTTATTCAAGCACACTTAAAAGGAGATATGTAGCTGGAATAAGAATAAAGCTGCTTGAATGTCTAAGGGAGAGCCTAGTTGTTTAAATTTCTGTGATTTTTGTATTTCTAAGTCAGCCCACACCCATCTTGATCCTCAATAAGGAAATAGTATCATTAAATGAAGCAATGTAGAATTGTTTCTTTTTTGTAGGAGAAAAAAAAAAAACTTTTGTTTTAACTATCATTACCAACATCATAGATAAAAATGTGACAATTACCAGGAAAAATTTTTAAAGGATGCCCTTTATGCAGGTACCAATTTTATCACAATCTCTAATTGGCTAGTTTTTTGTTTGTTATAGAGCCTTTCATTTCCAGGAACGAACAGAAGGGGGCAGACATAAAGATCTGAGTTGGACACTAGTTGATCTTAGGGTCAGAGAGAGAATGTGAGAGCTGGGAATATTTTTGCTAATATTCCCACTTACCTGTTAGCTGCTGGAGGCACCACCTTTTTATTTATTTCTGATTTTCTAGTATCTAGTTTCGTGTCCCTGCCCAATAGGTGTTCCAAACGTGTGTGTTGAATACATAGGTGATTCAGTGATCTGTTTTCAGTCTAGTTCAATTTTGCATGCTTCTGAGGCAGGCGCAGAGAGGCTGATGGCTTTGTGCAGTCCAGCGGCGTGGGCAACAGCGCCCGCAGCAGGCTGCGTTCAGCACTCAACGCTGCAGCCTGAAGCACGTGCCGTCTCATTCACGCTTTATTCAGGCGTGTAAAGCACTGTGCCTAATTGCTCCATGTTAAGTTGGTTTTCCATAAGGAGGGAGTCCCTCTTCATACAGAGTGAAAAATGCAGTGATCCAACTTGGATTGAAAGAAAAAAAAATACAATGGTTCAATTGAGATCAGATTTTAAAAGGATACTGAAGACTGGAAGAAATCTGCTTCACAGAGTGGGGGTGGGGCATGGGTAGGGCCAGGATTTGGGGCAACTACGCAGAAGTGGGGATTGGCAGCTGGAGGCAATGGGGAGGGCTCTGACATTCAAAGGAGTAGGCTGACTTGGGGCACACCAGAAGAGCAAGACCAGGGCTGGCTGTGCAAAAGCCAAGATCCTGAGATCACTAAAGCCGTATCTCCTTCCCCGGGTGCCCCTGCCTTCTGTGGTCTGTGCACCTCCAGGTTCCAGGTGTGTCATTTGTACACCAAGGATGTTGTCTGAGGAAAGCTTTCCTTACACACCTGCCCTCACGTGTGTTGACAAACAGGAGTTTCCCAAGTCTTCTGAGCGCCCCAAGAGAGATCCTGATGTCCTCGGTTGGTGTCAGGGATGGGAAGGATTCTCGGGTACTCAGTTCGGTTCAGCCACTCGGTCGTGTCCAGCTCTTTGCAATCCCGTGAACTGCAGGAAGCCAGGCTTCCTGTCCTTCACTGTCCCCCGAAGTTTGCCCAAACTCATGTCCACTGAGTCGGTGATGCCAACCCAAGACAAAGACTTCAGATAAGGACTCTTTCTTGAGTTTTTTTGGACTTTTCATTGGCTTCAGTTCATCTGAACAAACATTTATTGAGGTATTGCCATGTCAGACACACTGCCAGACTCTTCAGTCTTTTACAAAGTCAATTTCTGGGGAATTTCCTTCAGATACAAAGGAAAGAGACATTTTTTTCCCACAGTTTTCTGCTTGGGCTTTGGGCTAAACTTGAAAGAAAAAGGTGAAAGACTGCCACCCCGAGGCAGATTTGGGAGAAAATGGGATCCACAGTCTGGGCCTTACTTGAACTCTTTCTGAATTAGTCCTTCTCAGTCTCCAGTGCCCGGTGCCCAGATGATGGAGTAGGGGTCTCAGCACAGGAGAGGGACGTGGTCTCTTTGACTTGTTTCCTGATTGCTGAGAGCACCATGAATGTGCCTGCCCCACACTCAGGGCCGGTTCCAGAGGAACGTGCGTGCTTTAGTTAGGAGGAAGTGCTTTGGGTAGACTTTATCCCCTGACGGAGCTCGAGTAAAAGGGGACCCTTCCTGTGGGGCCGTATCACTAACTCGTTCCCACCCACAGGGCTGCTGGGCATCACGTTGGAGTACAGCTCCACCCGGGGCACCCCTCGAACCTCAGCCTCTGCCTCCCTCCCCCGGCCCCACCACCATCACCATGCTCCTCCACTCC
>SJYC01094050.1:0-17061 GCA_006408675.1 Madoqua kirkii | reverse complement strand
GATTTTTGTATTTCTAAGTCAGCCCACACCCATCTTGATCCTCAATAAGGAAATAGTATCATTAAATGAAGCAATGTAGAATTGTTTCTTTTTTGTAGGAAAAAAAAAAAAACTTTTGTTTTAACTATCATTACCAACATCATAGATAAAAATGTGACAATTACCAGGAAAAATTTTTAAAGGATGCCCTTTATGCAGGTACCAATTTTATCACAATCTCTAATTGGCTAGTTTTTTGTTTGTTATAGAGCCTTTCATTTCCAGGAACGAACAGAAGGGGGCAGACATAAAGATCTGAGTTGGACACTAGTTGATCTTAGGGTCAGAGAGAGAATGTGAGAGCTGGGAATATTTTTGCTAATATTCCCACTTACCTGTTAGCTGCTGGAGGCACCACCTTTTTATTTATTTCTGATTCTCTAGTATCTAGTTTCGTGTCCCTGCCCAATAGGTGTTCCAAACGTGTGTGTTGAATACATAGGTGATTCAGCGATCTGTTTTCAGTCTAGTTCAATTTTGCATGCTTCTGAGGCAGGCGCAGAGAGGCTGATGGCTTTGTGCAGTCCAGCGGCGTGGGCAACAGCGCCCGCAGCAGGCTGCGTTCAGCACTCAACGCTGCAGCCTGAAGCACGTGCCGTCTCATTCACGCTTTATTCAGGCGTGTAAAGCACTGTGCCTAATTGCTCCATGTTAAGTTGGTTTTCCATAAGGAGGGAGTCCCTCTTCATACAGAGTGAAAAATGCAGTGATCCAACTTGGATTGAAAGAAAAAAAAATACAATGGTTCAATTGAGATCAGATTTTAAAAGGATACTGAAGACTGGAAGAAATCTGCTTCACAGAGTGGGGGTGGGGCATGGGTAGGGCCAGGATTTGGGGCAACTACGCAGAAGTGGGGATTGGCAGCTGGAGGCAATGGGGAGGGCTCTGACATTCAAAGGAGTAGGCTGACTTGGGGCACACCAGAAGAGCAAGACCAGGGCTGGCTGTGCAAAAGCCCAAGATCCTGAGATCACTAAAGCCGTATCTCCTTCCCCGGGTGCCCCTGCCTTCTGTGGTCTGTGCACCTCCAGGTTCCAGGTGTGTCATTTGTACACCAAGGATGTTGTCTGAGGAAAGCTTTCCTTACACACCTGCCCTCACGTGTGTTGACAAACAGGAGTTTCCCAAGTCTTCTGAGCGCCCCAAGAGAGATCCTGATGTCCTCGGTTGGTGTCAGGGATGGGAAGGATTCTCGGGTACTCAGTTCGGTTCAGCCACTCGGTCGTGTCCAGCTCTTTGCAATCCCGTGAACTGCAGGAAGCCAGGCTTCCTGTCCTTCACTGTCTCCCGAAGTTTGCCCAAACTCATGTCCACTGAGTCGGTGATGCCAACCCAAGACAAAGACTTCAGATAAGGACTCTTTCTTGAGTTTTTTTGGACTTTTCATTGGCTTCAGTTCATCTGAACAAACATTTATTGAGGTATTGCCATGTCAGACACACTGCCAGACTCTTCAGTCTTTTACAAAGTCAATTTCTGGGGGATTTCCTTCAGATACAAAGGAAAGAGACATTTTTTTCCCACAGTTTTCTGCTTGGGCTTTGGGCTAAACTTGAAAGAAAAAGGTGAAAGACTGCCACCCCGAGGCAGATTTGGGAGAAAATGGGATCCACAGTCTGGGCCTTACTTGAACTCTTTCTGAATTAGTCCTTCTCAGTCTCCAGTGCCCGGTGCCCAGATGATGGAGTAGGGGTCTCAGCACAGGAGAGGGACGTGGTCTCTTTGACTTGTTTCCTGATTGCTGAGAGCACCATGAATGTGCCTGCCCCACACTCAGGGCCGGTTCCAGAGGAACGTGCGTGCTTTAGTTAGGAGGAAGTGCTTTGGGTAGCCTTTATCCCCTGACGGAGCTCGAGTAAAAGGGGACCCTTCCTGTGGGGCCGTATCACTAACTCGTTCCCACCCACAGGGCTGCTGGGCATCACGTTGGAGTACAGCTCCACCCGGGGCACCCCTCGAACCTCAGCCTCTGCCTCCCTCCCCCGGCCCCACCACCATCACCATGCTCCTCCACTCCACCCCACCCAACCCCCACCATCCAACAGCACTTGCCTGCAGCCCCCAAGCCTAGAGGACCTGAAACCCTTCCTTTATTCTCCCAAAGCTGCCCTGAGACACCTCTCTTTCCTCCTCTCTTGCCTACTCCCACTCCTCTCTTTGCTGGATTATTAGCTACAATTCCCAGGAAACAATGAGGACAAAGACACTGGTCTTCTTTGCTCTGTTCTAAGTAAGAACAGCACTGAAGCACTGCACACTCACCGCTGACTCCTCAGAACCCCTAGGCGAGGGGAACGGTCTGGCATGAGAGTGCTTTTTGCTATTGCAGTGTTTATACGTGCTTATAACGAAATAGACAGTACAGCAGGAAGTAGAGTAAAAATAAAGTCTCCCTTTGGATGCCCCTCTGTCTCCCCAGCCTACCATTCATTGCTAACTGTAAACCTCTACCTAGGGAGACTGGAGGCTTCTTACTGGCCTTTCTGTTAGAAGCTTCATCTTTGTGGTTTTCCTAGAACGGGCGTGTGTTTCTGCCAGAATCAATATGACCTCCTGAATAAAGAGGCTGCCTTGTTTCCAAGGACAGAAACAGGAAGCCTTTAGCTGGATCTCTGTCCTCCTCCGCCCTAGTGGTTCCTGCTCATAATTTTCCTGGCACTATTTTCAGATGCATAAAACAGGAGGGACTGCATACTTGTTTCAGGACTGGGTGACTAGGATAATCTTTGGGCTTCCCAGGTGGTGCTAATGGTAAAGAACCAGCTTGCTAGTGCAGCAGATGAAAGAGACATGGGTTCGATGCCTGTATTGGGAAGATTCCCTGGAGGAGGGCATGGCAACCCACTCCAGTATTGTTGTCTGAAGAATTCCATGCACAGAGGAGCCCAGAGGGCTGTGGTCTACAGGCTCGCAAAGAGTCTGACATGACTGAAGCGACTTAGCGTATACTCAGGGTAAGATTTATGTGATCTTGGTGACCAGGAAGCAGGGGTTTACAGGACACTAAACTAGAAGTTTGGAAACCCAGAATCACATTATGATTCTGCTTAGACTATGATTCTGGTTAGCTGACTCATGGATGCCGCTTACCCTCTAGGCTGTACCATCCTCACAGGGGACAGGAGGTGATCAGACTGCCTGAATTACAGATCCTCTTCAGGTTAACACTCTCTGTATTTCTTTTAAAACAGAATATTTGTCTTTATGGGAGTTACTTCTTAAAATGCTTGTGAGTGTGGGAGTAGCGTGGGGAGAAAATGGTGAAGGGGATGTTCTTTCTTTCTTCACCTACTCCAGTAATTGAAACGGGTTTTTCATGCCAGATATAAACACAGAGATGGTTGCCATGGAATTGGTGAGAGGTGGTCAGGTGGAGATAAATGTGAAAGAGAAGCCGAGGGTGCCCTGGGTCCAGACCACTGCCCCAGGAGATGCAGCCTGGTGACCTAAAGCCTTTTCCCAGATTTGAGGAAGGCCTTTCTTGCCGGTGGTTGCTGTGAGATGCAGCCTGCCCTTTCATTCTGTCCTTCAATTCTGCAGGCGGAACATCTAACCAGCTGCTATTGGGGCGGGAGCAGCAATGCGCTGGACCGGCATGACCCCAGCCTGCCTTACCTCGAGCAGTATCGCATCGACTTGGAGCAGTTCAAGGGCATGTTTGCGCTGCTGTTTCCCTGGGCCTGCGGAACTCACTCTGACGTGCTGGCCTCCCGCTTATTCCAGTTATTAGATGAGAATGGAGACTCTCTGATCAACTTCCGAGAGTTTGTCTCGGGGCTGAGTAAGGACATGATTGCATGAGTTTGGGGGTCGGGGTGGGGAAATCGGGGGATATGGGGGAGCGCCGTGGTCTGCCTTATTGCCCTCAGGACTGCATCCCTGCTCTCCTCGGAACACAGGGCTTACAGGACAGAGGAGCACGTTTTAAGGTCTGCAAGCTGATTGTAAATTTATTTTTAGTTTATGGATATATCATATGATTGAATCATCACCTTCTACATTAGTTAGTCTCTCAGTCGTGTCCAGCTCTTTGTGACCCCATGGACTGTAGCCTGCCGGGTTTCTCTGTCCAAGGCATTTCCCAGGCAAGAATACTGGAGCAGGTTGTCATGCCCTTTCAGGGGATCTTCCCAATCCAGGGATCAAACCTGGGTCTCCCGCATTGCTGGTGAATTCTTCACCATGTGAGCCATAGTCTTCAGCACTAGTAAATATACTTTATCATGGAATTTGCAAGCTGCTGCTGCTGCTAAGTTACTTCAGTCATGTCCGACTCTATGCGACCCCATAGACGGCAGCCCACCAGGCTCCCCCATCCCTGGAATTCTCCAGGCAAGAACACTGGAGTGGGTTACCATTTCCTTCTCCAATGCATGAAAGTAAAAAGTGAAAGGGATGTCACTCAGTCCTGTCTGACTCTTTGCGACCCCATGGACTGCAGCCTATCAGGCTCCTCTGTCCATGGAATTTGCAAGAATACCACCTTAAACCCTAAATTCACAGACTGCGATAACTTTTTGAAGGAAGAAGAAATGTTTGGAAGTGGATAGCTTTTACTTGTCCCAACATATATTTATCCTACATATGATATACTTCATAAAATTTTGTCACTCAGTCTGTCTGACTCTTTGCGACCCCATGGACTGCAGCCTATCAGGCTCCTCTGTCCATGGAATTTGCAAGAATACCACCTTAAACCCTAAATTCACAGACTGCGATAACTTTTTGAAGGAAGAAGAAATGTTTGGAAGTGGATAGCTTTTACTTGTCCCAACATATATTTATCCTACATATGATATACTTCATAAAATTTTATGAAACATTTCATAATTTAATAAAAGGCTAAAAAAAATGAACAGCTCTGCATTCTAGTGGAAATCTTTTCTCTCCATTTTGTGGGGAGGAAACGTGTCCATTCCTATGAATGCACACTCACACCCGACAAGCATCACGGGTTTCTGCCTGTCAGCCTCCCTGTCTGACTTGTTTACAGCCCTATATTCCACTGGGCTTGTTGCATCAATATTTGAGCAGAAAAGCTATGTGGTGGTCGAGCTTCACCTGACATGAGATTGTGGATGTAGCAGGCATTATGTCGGGCTGCCAGAATTAAAAAAGAAAAGAAATTTTAATTCTAATTGTGCTACACTCTGTGACCTGGTCCATGCACTTGAAAGTGACATGTGCCCAAGGGAAGATGAAGGCATCAGGTATTGAGCCAACAATGATTCCAGAAAGCACCCTAAATCATAAAGAATAATGACTTGGAAGGCTTAAAGGCCAGAGGGAATTGATGGTTGTTAGAAAAACAAAGGGGAGTAGGTGAGGCCACCTTAGATAAGTAAAAACTGTAGAAAGCACTCAGATCATTCAAAAGGGCTACATGGAGGAAACTAGCCTTTATTAGGCATAGGCACCGTTGTGATGCTTTAGAACTTGTACATTACCACTTAGTCCAAACAGACCTTTGAGGTAGTAATAGTATTGATCTGTACTTCCCAGGTGGCTCAGTGGTAAAGAATCTGCCTGTCAGTGCAGGAGACACAGGAGACATGGGTTCAATCCCTGGATTAGGAAGATTCCCTGGAGGAGGGCATGGCAACCCACTCTAGTGTTCTTGCCTGGAGAATCCCGTGGACAGAGGAGCCTGGCAAGTTACAGTCCATGGGGTCACAAAGAGTCAGACACAACGGAGCAGGAACACAGAAGCACACAGTGGTGTTGATAACTAACATTTACACACCACTTACTCAGCCGGGCTTTGCTCTCAGACTTTATGTGCATTTAATTTACTTAAGACACACAACTGCAAAGTTGGTGTTTGAACTCAAGCACCCTGGAAGCAGGGTTCTGCAGTTACTATGATGCTTTATTATCTGTGTGCTTACTATTAATACCCTCATTTTCGGTTAAAGAGATGGTGGCTCAGAAAAGTTAAGCAACATGCTGGAACATTCATTTTTAGCAAGTCAAAATATCTGTTATTGAACTGAAAGGCAGTTTGTCTATGCTGGGCCCAGGATTCAAACAAAGTTTGTCTCAGAAGCACGTCCTTTTTCATTATTCTGTGCTTAAGGACAGCAAACAGAATTTTTTTTTTCTTTTTTTTAGGGAAGAAGGAGGTATTGATTTTTAATTACATAAATAATGCATAAATACATTCTGCTTTTTTAAAAAGTGAACAAAGGAACTTGCAGGTGGTCCAGTGGTTGAGACTCCAAGCCTCCATTGCAGAGGGTGCAGGTTCAATCCCTGGGTAGGGAACTGAGATCCCATATGCCATGCAACATGGCCCCAAAATAAAAATATAAAAGCGATAAAGTTTTTGTGTGTAATTTTTTAATATAAATTTATTTCTTTTAATTGGAGGCTAATTACTTTACAATATTGCGTTGGTTTTGCCATACATCTACATGAATGCGCCACAGATAAAGTTTTTTAAAAGTGAGCAAAATAAAATAAAAAAGTGAAACAATCTAGACAAGGCTAGAGACATTTTGACCCTCTCCTAATCTTTTTTGTTCCAAAGTAACTGCTTAGTGTCATTGGTATCTATCAAAAGGGAGATTTTTTTTTAATGACCTTAGACAAAATAAGGAGAAGGAAAAAAAAGACAGATTCTACATGTAGAAAAGGGTCAAAGAATTTTTGCTGTAACCATCTTTGCTGCAACCAGTTTCACTGTACAACTAGTTGGCTGTAAGGCCATTTTAACATGAGAGATAAAAATACTTATCTTGACAGTCAGGACACTAGAAAATGATAACAAAGTCAGTGTTTGTAAATCCTTTGATGAGCATGGCATCCAGTCCCATCACTTCATGACAAATAGATGGGGAAACAGTGACAGACTTTATTTTCTAAAATCACTGCAGATGGTGATTGCAGCCATGAAATTAAAAAACACTTGCTCCTTGGGGAAAAAAGCTATGATCAACCTAGACAGCATATTAAAAAGCAGAGACTTTACTTTGCCAACAAAGGTCCATCTAGTCAAAGCTATGGTTTTTCCAGTAGTTGTGTATGGATGTAAAAGCTGGACCATAAAGAAAGCTGAGTGCTGAAGAATTGATGCTTTTGAACTGTCGTGTTGGAGAAGACTATTGAGAGTCCCTTGGACTGCAGGGAGATCCAAACAGTCAATCCTAAAGGAAATCAACTCTGAATATTCATTGGAAAGACTGATGCTGAAGCTGAAGCTCCAATACTTTGGCCACCTGATACAAAGAACTGACTCATTGGAAAAGACCCTGATGCTGGGAGGGATTGGGGGCAAGAGGAGAAGGGGATGACAGAGAATGAGATGGTTGGATGGCATCACTGACCCAATGGACATGAGTTTGAGCAAGCTTCAGGAGTTGGTGATGGACAGGAAAGCCTGGAGTGCTGCAGTCCCTGGGGTTACAAAGAGTCAGACGTGACTGAGCAACTGAACTGAACTTGATGAGCATAGTCATCCCTCTCACTTGTCAAAACTAGAAGTTTACCAAGCTATGGCAGATATAAAAGAAATGAAGTTGCTCGGTCATGTCTGACTCTTTGCGACCCCATGGACTGTAGCCTACCAGTCTCCTCTGTCCATGGGATTTTCCAAGTAATAGTACTGGAGTGGATTGTCATTTTCTTCTCCAGGGGATCTTCCCGACCCAGTGATCAAACCCAGGCTCCTGCATTGTAGACAGATGCTTTACCATCTGAGACACAAGAAGTGGCTGCTAATTCACAGTGACCTTCAAGAACACTAATTAATTGATTCTTTAACTAATTTGGGTAGGACAGCTTCTCCTCTCAGGCTGTCTTTACCAAATTTATCACTCAGTATTAGATGTTGATGGCAAAAGGAGAATCAAGCTCCTCCTGCCCCATGAAAATGAAATGGTTATATGATCCCTGATGGGTATATAAGTTTCTTGAAAATGGTGAAAACACAGTCTGGCTTAGATTAGCTTGCTGAAGGATTTGCAAAAATCGATATCTTTTTTTCCAGTGTAATGTAACCATCAACCAGTAATTATTTTTATCTTTTATGGCAAAATGACCTTATGGTCAATTTGTTGTGGGGGTAAATCTGCTTGTGGCAAACATGTTCAGGATGAAAATACCAATGTGTGTAGAAAGTGACAGGAATCAATATAAATATATAATTTATTTAAGCTTAGTCAAACTGCAACAAGGCAAATACTCTTCAAAATCGTGGGAAAAGGAAAGAGAGGCTTGCAGTCCATGATAGTGAAAATACTGGAGAAGAGTACTTAGGCTTCTTAAAATGCAGTTGAGTTCTTTGAGCAAAATAAACTCCACCTAGATTGCTAGGAGGAGGCTCAGAGCTGTGGTCTGTCATGCAGGTCCATTACAGCTATGCAGATGGAGAAGTCGACTAGGAAAGAGCAATTCTGTTCAAGTCTTAAGAAACTAAAGAAAGAATTCTGGAAAAGATGCGTCAGTAATTTCAGTGTCATCCCCAGAAAGAGCCCCCCTGAAATCAGTGACCAGATGAGTCTCTGTGGAGTTAGAGATAGGAGATTACTATCTGAAGGCGCAAAGTAGCTGGATCTCTTTTTCAGTGGTATTGCTGGAAGGTAGCTTTTCTATACAAGCCACATATGTCACAAAACAGCTGGTCATTGGGCGTTGGGGAGTTGGAGGGAAATGGAAGCTGGTGATTCCATGACTGACTGAACCTTGCTCCCAGGGCATGACAGCCAGCAGAGAGTTCCCTATACACTGGGCTTGATGTTCAACCTCTGCGGTTTCCTCAATTACAAAGTAATGATTGTCGGGACTGAAAGAAATAATTCAAGTTACGTTCCTGTAGCAGTGCCTGGCTCAGAAAGTGTTAGTTATTGTTGTCTCTACAATGACTAGGAAGCCCCTCTACCTGACTCAGTGATTTAAACTATCGAGGTAGAGAAGGCACACTAAATGTGTCATATACTCAAAGCTGGAAGAGACAGTGAGCATATTGGAGGACAAAACCAAGATGGAAAAAAATAATACTAGAGGAGGGAATGATTGGTAATAACAGATTGATAGGGATAAATCAGAAGTCTAACATTTTTTAAAATTGTTTATATATTTGCTTATTTTTGGCTCTGCTGGGTCTTTTGCTGCATGAGGGCCTTCCGTATTTGGGATAAGCAGGAGCTACTCTCTTGTTTCAGAGCGTGGGCTCAGTAGTTGTGGCTCAGGGACTTTGTTGCCCAGAGGCATGTGGAATCCTCCCTGACCGGGGATCGGACCCCTTTCCCCTGCATTGGCAAGCAGATTCTTAACCAGTGGACCACCAGGAAAATCTCCAAAAGTGTGTTAAATTTTAAGAAATGATTATAAAAGGACTGTATGTCTGCATAAACATACATATAGTGGTTGCAGCTATGCTTTCTAGAGTCAGACAGATTTGAGTTCAAATCCTGGGCCTGCCACTTGCTGTTAATAGCTTATGGCCTTGAACACATTACTTGAGTAAGCCCGGCCTTTTTCCTCTGTAAAGTTGGGATAATAACGGTGCCCATCTCATAGAATTCTTGGGAGAGGAAAGTGAAATGCACATGGAAAGAAGTGAACAGAGGATTTGTTGTTGTTCAGTTGTCCAGTGCCTGCGGCCCGTCAGGCTTTCCTGTCCTTCACAAAGTGAATGGTTCACGAATGTCTGTCTTTATTTTCATGATTAGTATGAGTCAGTGTGCAGACGTCTTGAGGTTTAGTTGACTGTGTAGTCCAACTCCAGACTGAGGAGTATAAACAGCTGAATGCAGACTTAGGCAGTATTAGGAGAAGAGTCAAGAACAGTTGTACTCTTTTCCTTGGTGAACAAAAGCCATCTGGAACTCTCTGTCCAGAAGCAGGCTGATGGACGCATTAACACATAAGGTAGATGTGAGTAAAAATAAAAAAGAGTATACAAACCATGTCATATGAGAAAGTTGCAAAAGACTTAAAGAGATGTAGCCTGGGGAATATAAATTTGCCTTGAAAAGATAAGCTGATGGGAAACAGGACAGCTGTCCTTAAAATCTGAAGGGTTGTTGCAGTGAAGATGTGGTAGACCTATTCTGTTTGACTTTCAAGAGTCAGGAAGAGAATAGTTCTACATGTTTTGTTGAGTCATAATCTCTGAGATCTGATAGGGACTGTGGAAATTTTCTTCCCCCAAAATGACATTGGCATGTGAACACATTTTATGTGGTATGCAGTTCATGAATCTGATGAACCTGAGTCCGCAGGTTAAGGGTCCTGACTGAAGTAAAAACGGCAGGAGCACTTTCAGTGTTTCAGGAATTCCCTAGTGGGATGAGATGCCTCTGGTTGGGATGAGCTCCCCATCTCTGACTCTGAGGATGTTCAAGCAGGTGCTGGATCCTCTTCTATGTGGATATGGACATGGGAAGTTGGACAAGATAATCCCTGCTGTCTCTGTCAACCAGTCCAGATTCTCTGATTCCTCTTTGCCCAAATCTGATTCATCTTGAGCTCTGTGCTCTGAGAATATGTATTTCCCAAGTATTTTCTGATTTCTGAAATACCTGTTGACTTTAAGGGAGAAAGTAATAAGATTCTTTGGATTGAAACAGTGGTGATATAATGGCAGCTGTGCACATGCTAACTCACTTTAGTCATATCCGACTCTTTGTGACCCTATGGACTATAGCCCACCAGGCTTCTCTGTCCATGGGAATCTCCAGGAAAGAATACTGGAGTGGGTTGCCATGCCCTCCTCCAGGAGATTTTCCCAGCCCAGGGATTGGATCTCCTGTGGTTCCTGCACTGCAGGCTGATTCTTTGCTGCTGAGCCACCAGGGAAGCTCTTAATGGCAGCTAGGTTAGGCTAAATTGAACTAAAGAACTATTTAAGAGACCAGAAGCAACTAAAAAGGATTTCTAAAATGAATAACCTGAAGCACTCTCAAACATGTATTGGTCCAGTGGTTAAGACTCCATGCTCTGAACGTAGAGGACCTGGGTTCAATCGCTGGTCACGGAACTAAGACCCTCGCATGCTGCAAGGCATGGCACCAAATAAAATTAAATTTTTTTAAAAATAGGCTTTAAAAACAGTATCAAGATTATTTCTGAACTCTAGCAATTATGATATGGAGGCCCATCACTGGACATTTATTACCAGTAATGTTAGCTGCTCATTCATGTCCGACTCTGCGACCCCGTGCATTGTAGCCCCCCAGCTCCTCTGTCCATGGAATTTTCCAGGCAAGAATACAGGAGTGGGTTGCTCTTCCCTTCTCCAGGGGATCTTCTTAACCCAGGGATCAGTCCCACATCTCCTACATTGGCAGGCAGATTCTTTACTGTCTGAGCCACAAGGGAAGCCCTTTGTATCAGTAACACTCATTTAATTTGTGCCAGCTGCTAATCTAAGAACCTTAAATTCTCACCTTTCGTGGGTCCTGATGTCAAGACCATTGGTAGAATTTTCTAATTTGTCATCCTGCCTCCTAGAGGGGAAACTGAGATCCGGAGAGGTTCACTCTCCCAAGGGCACATAATATCTATACAAAGACTTTGAAACCAGACATCCTCATTCCAGAGCTTTTAACACCAATCCCACACAATATCTGAGTTTCAGCTTGTAAAAAGTTGATGCTTCAAGGGGACACTAAGCCTCAGGGTGGGGCGGGGCTGTTGCGAGCATAGTACACTTCATATTGGTACTTACGTGAATTCTAGGTGCCGCGTGCCATGGGGACCTCACAGAGAAGCTCAAACTCCTGTACAAAATGCACGTCCTACCTGGTAAGTGAGCCACGCAGAGTAGCACGTGTACCCGTGGACCTGGCCTGGCTTGATGTCTTTTTTGGTGTGACCTGTTTGCCACTTCTTTGATATACAAAAATCACTCATGGATCACTAAGAACAAACTGAACAGTATTATTGCCGGGAGTTCCTGCATCAGCAGGTACTTGGTTCAGTGGTCATTCATTAGTCCAAAGTGTGAGCTGCTGTCATAGAGCAGACTTCTGCAAGAGAACGAATAAATAGCACTTGGTAGCTCCTGGGTTTCTGAGTCTAGGGAGAGCAGTCTTACCTCTGACAGAAACAGTGAGAAAGATGGTGAGGTTTTTTGAGTTCAGGTTTAAACGGGGTTGGCCACCAGTTGGAAATATCTAGAAATACTAAAAGAGAGAGGAAGGGAAAGAGGAAGCGAGGGAGAGAGAGAAGTAGAGAGAGAGGGAGGAAGGAAGGAAGGGGGATTAGCTCTAAGGATAGAGATAGAATAAAACTATGGATGTGGGAATAATCTAAAATTTGGTTCCTTAAAGCATCATTCCATAGGATCTAGGAAAGTTTCCAAAAAAGAAAAACGTGAAGGGACATTTTGGTGAGGGGTTGTTATAAAGGAAGATAGAGTGAGAAATGGAGGGAACCCCCTCCCATAAGGTTTTTGAGGCTGCGGGTACTGCAGGCCCCCTCAATGCCATGGCTCCCCTGTGTCACTTCTTTAAGAATTAAAGCACACTTTCACGGAGTCGTGGCCCTGCCAGTGTGCAAATTGTCCCTCCTCTCTCTCCAGAGCCATCCTCTGATCAAGATGAGCCAGATTCTGCTTTTGAAGCGACTCAGTACTTCTTTGAAGACATCACCCCAGAATGCACACATGGTAAGTGACTCTTTCTCATCAGGCCTGCTCTGGTTTTCTTCTACAGAGCCCTCTGTTGTTGGAAACCAAGGTGCCCCTAAAGCTAGACAGCCAAGGAAGTATATGGATACAGTTGCCTAATATGCTATTTTCTTTTCACATTTTTGAACTTGAGTAATTACTGGGGTCAGAAAGATCCCCTGGAGAAGGGCATGGCCTCCCACTCCACTATTCTTGCCTGGAGAATCCCCATAGACAGATGAGCCTGGTGGGCTATAGTCTATAGCGTCACAAAGAGTCAGATACGACTCAAGTGACTTAGCATGCATGCAACTGCTGGAGAGTGGGTACTTTAGCCCATCAAAAGGACCATGTATGACTGGGACTTCCCTGGTGGTCCAGTGGCTAAGACTTTGTGCTCCCAAAGAAGAGGGCATGTGTTCAATCCCTGGTCAGGGAACTAGATCCTAAATGCCACAACTAAAGATCCTTCATGCTATAACTAAGACCCAATTGCAGCCAAATAAACAAACAAAAAACATGACCTGTCGTCAGATATGCTGCTCTGTAACAGGTGTCAGCAAACTTTGGACCAAATCTGGTCCCCCACCTCTTTGTATGGCCTGTGATAATATAAAATGTATATTAAAAAATTAAAATAATATAAAATGTAAATGTTACTGCCTCTAAGTAAAGTTTTATTGGAACACAGCCAAGTTCATTCAATTATATATTGCCTGTGGCTGTTCTCACACTGCAGTGATAGAATTGCCTCAGATATTTGCCATCTGGCCCTTTACAGAGAGAGTTTGCCGGCCCCTGCTCTGTATGGTTGTTAGGTTGACCCAGACATGACCTGGCTCATTGGGAGTACCTGCAGATAAATGTGTGAACTTGTTCAGTTTCGCCATGCGTGAATCTCAGCAGCATCTTTCACTTGCTGCCACCATGCAGTCTTTCCTTCATTAAGGCAGCTTCCTGACTTCCCCTGTTCGAAAATCAGTGTGAGTTGTTCCTGCGTCCTTTTGCCTCTTAAATCTTACAGTCCCTTAGTAAGCACAGCTCAGACCTGCTTTTGAACCATGAGCACCTAAGTGACTGCGTGGAGAGGAGAGGCAGACGCAGTCTTCTCGACATACGGGTTGTGGCAGGAGCGCTGGTTAGGATGCTAGCTCTGTCTAGATGACCTCCAGCAGCTTCGTGTGTCTGGGAGCCTCAGGGTCTTTGTGGGAACATGGGAGATGAGAGCTGTCACCTCGAGTACAGTAAGGATTCAGTGCAGTAATGTAGTGAGCCTTCCAGCACAGTGCTTTATCCGATGTAACCCCGCCCAGAGGTGTTTCTGTTTCCTCTTACACGTGCTGATAAGCCTGTGGGTTTACCATGTAACACCCTCCTCCTTTTCCTTCCAACTCTTTTGGCAGTGGTTGGGTTGGACAGTAGAAGCAAACAGAGCGCAGATGACGGCTTTGTCACAGTGAGTTTAAAGCCGGACAGAGGTACAGACTTCCTCTCTGTGTTTCCCTTACTGCTGGTTCAACAGTTGCTTCTTGACTTTTGAACACTGATTTCTTGGCATTTGGATTTTAGGGAAGAGGGCGAACTCTCAAGAAAATCGTAATTATCTGAGACTCTGGACTCCAGAAAATAAAGCCAAATCAAAGAATGCAAAGGATTTACCAAAATTGAATCAGGTGAGTGCTCAATGGCACAATTCATTCATTTTCAATCTTGAAGCTCTGTTTTCAGTCATAGATAAATGTAGAATAAGTATTCCTCAAGGATAATAGTAACCTGGAGCACTTATTTAGTACCTGTTTGAATGTATTTTGTGCATGCTTTTGTGCATTTAAAGTATGCTCTGTTATGAGGAAATGACCACCTCAGAAAATGGGAACTGCAAAATATTGTGGTATTTTGAGAGCACATGCATTCTCATCCCAATCATTAAAAATACCCTCAAAGGAGAGGGAACCCTCCTATGCTGTTGGCGAGAATTTAAGTTGGCACAGCCACTAGGGAGAAGAGTCTGGAGGTTCCTGAAAAAAATTAAAAATAGAACTACCATACAGCTCTGCAATCCCACTCCTGGGCACATATCCAGAGGAAAACATCATCCATAAGGATATATGCACCATACCAGTGTTCACTGCGGCACTGTTTGCAGTAGCCAAGACATGGAAGCCACCTCAATGTCCATCAACGTAGGGTGGGTAAAGAAGACGTAATACTCATATATGATGGAATATTGCCCAGCTACTAAAAAGAATGAAATAATGCAGCAACATGGGTGGACCTGGAGGTTGTCATTCTGAGTGAAGTCAGACAGAGAAGGAGAAATATCATATGGCATGCCTTATATGTGAAATCTAAAAAGAAATGACACAAATGTCCTTACTTACAGAACAGAAAGAGACTCACAGACTGAGAAAACACACTTACAGTTGCCGGGGTGGCGGGGGCAGGAGGCGGGCAGGATAGTTAGGGAGTTTGGGATGGTCTTGTACACACTGCTATATTTAAAATTGATTATTGACAAGGACCTACTGTATAGCACATGGAACTCTGCTCAATGTTTTGGGACAGCCTGGGTGGGAGGGAAGTTCAGGGGAGAATGGATTCCTGTATATATATGGTTGAGTCCCTTTGCTGTTCACCTGAAACTATCATAATATTGTTAATCAGCTATACCCTAACCACCCCCCCCACAAAAAAAAGTAAAAAAAAAAACAAAACAGAGCCCTCAGAGGGACTTCCCAGACAGTCCAGTGGTTAAGACTCTGTGCAGGAGACACAGATTCAATCCCTGGTAGGGGATCTAAGACCCATAAGCCTCCTGGTGTGCCAAAAAACATTTTAAAATACCATCAGATATTCAAAAGACAAGCTCATGCCATTTTCAAACCACTGTACTCAGCTATAAATAGGTGTCTGACTTTTTTCCCTTAAGCAGCTGAAATATAATGAGGAAGATAAAACCATGTAAATAATTTAAAATACAGGATGAAAATGCTTTTTATTAATAGAAGAAAAGATAAATTATCTGGGTGGAGGTAGAAAACATGACTTCTGGCCAGAGAAACCAGTAGATGTGTCATGGGAGAGAGGATTTGAGCTGAGCTGGAAAACTTGGGCCAAATGCTAATGTGTATAGGCATGAAATAGGATAAGGTCTACGATTTACGTAAAAGTCTGCAAGAAAGGATAAAAGAGTTAATTAAACATTTGTATAACAAAGGAACCACTAATAAAGAGACCTGTAGTTGTGACCGAGAGGAAATCCACTTGTATCTCCCTGTGCAGGCTCAAATCCTGCTTGACTACAGTCATAAAGCTAGTGGTAAAGAGCCCCCACGCCAATGCAGGAGACACAGGAGATGCAGATTCAATCCCTGGTCAAGAAGGACTCCTGGAGGAAATGGTAATCCACTCCAGAATTCTGACCTGGAGAATCCCATGGATGGAGGAGCCTGGTGGGCTACAGTCTGTAGGGTTGCAAAGAGTCAGACATGACAGAAGCGACTTAGCACACACACAGTAAAGAGACTGAATCCACCATCCATCTCTTTAAATCTGCACAATAGGACCTTCTGCAGGAGTCCTGATGTTAAGCGGCTTTGCAGTCCACTTGGGTCCTGGCTCTGTGCTCCCTATGACATGGTCACGGTCTTGTTTTCCCTGATCACTTTTCAGGGGCAGTTTATCGAGCTGTGTAAGACGATGTACAACATGTTCAGCGAGGACCCCAATGAGCAGGAGCTGTACCACGCCACGGCTGCGGTGACCAGCCTCCTGCTGGAGATTGGGGAAGTGGGCAAGCTCTTCGCCCCCCAACCTGCCAAGGAGGGTGGGGGCGGGGGCAGCGGGCCGGGCGGCCACCAGGGCCTCCCTGGCAGCGTGCTCTTCCCTAAGAAGGGGCCGAGCCAGCCTTATGTGCCTGAAGCCGCAGAGCCCCTCCCGGCCAGCTTGGCCGGGGCCAGTGAGGAGCACTCCCTGGGCGGACAGATGGAGGACATCAAGCTGGAGGACTCCTCGCCCCGGGACCACGGGGCCTGCTCCGCCATGCTCATCTCCGACGACGACACCAAGGATGACAGCTCCATGTCCTCCTACTCGGTGCTGAGTGCCGGCTCCCACGAGGAGGACAAGCTGCACTGCGAGGACATCGGCGAGGACACAGTCCTGGTGCGCAGCGGCCAAGGCACAGCGGCGCTGCCCCGAAGCACCAGCCTGGACCGGGACTGGGCCATCACCTTCGAACAGTTCCTGGCCTCTCTCCTGACCGAGCCAGCCCTTGTGAAGTACTTCGACAAGCCCGTGTGCATGATGGCCAGGATCACCAGTGCAAAAAACATCCGGATGATGGGCAAGCCGCTCACCTCCATCAGTGACTATGAGATCTCAGCCTTGTCCGGCTGAATCCGGCA
>SJYC01094049.1:0-43901 GCA_006408675.1 Madoqua kirkii | reverse complement strand
GGGGCGGGGGGGGGCGGGGTCTTTTTTATGTTCTGTGTTGGGGCTTCAGTCTTCCTTTTAAATTAAATATTTATTAGTGCCCGGCCTGAAGCCTAGTGTTTTCATAATATAATACAATGAAAAGCTGTTGGAGAAATACTTAAACACCTCCATGTAGGTACAGTACCGCTCTCTTGTTGGGGGGAGGGGGATTTACCAGAATGCAGTGAATTCCAAAAAAATGATGACTCTGTCTGTGATATGTGTGTATTTATAACTTCTTAATCTTGCTGTTGAGCTGTATACATAGTGCTGTTTAAAGGCTAAATAAGGCAGCAGCCGTTGTGTATTTGGGCTTTTTGAATAAAATTAGAGCTGTAAGGAAAGATGCCACAGAGAGAGAGAGAATGTTCTTAAACGGAATAGGCATTGTCAGCTGGGGTAAATTCTATACCACTTTTAGGGAGCATTAAAGCTATTTTTTAAGATTTGAAATATATTTCATAAAAGTCCTCTATTCAAAAAGCATATTCTGCAGGCATTCCCATTTGGGGTTCTAAGCAGTTAGGAAAGTGTAAATGATTTTTATGTGATGCTAGAATAACACCTCTATTTGATCAGTTTGGGCAAATACCAGACAAAATTGCATTGAAAAATCAATTGCACTGATTTAAGTCAGCTGGCCGGAATTCAGGGAGGAAATGAACAGTCTTCTGTGACAGAGAATGTGAAAGTGGCAACAAAAATGATAAGAGGGCTCAGAATTTGGGGGGTGGGGTGGGGATAGGGGAAGAGTAAAAGTACTGATGCTTCTTATACTGAATTTTCAGCTTCTTGTTCCTCATTGCAAATACAGCAAAAAATGAAACAATAAACTTTACCATTTCCATGCTCTCCATAGGTTCAAGAAATCATACCATGTATCACATATGACCATCTTTCCAGTTAAATCAATGTAGAGATAATGTAAAATGAAAAAAAGTCTGCAAGATCACGTAACTGAATTGTAAAGCGGAACTTGACACTTTATAATAGAGACTAGTATGCTCTATTTACTGAATGGACTTGGAAATGAAAACTGTCGCACCTGCACTTTGTATTTTCGCTTCTTTTTTATTACTGTTACGGTTTTGTCTTTTACAGATGTTGGAGTTTTTTTCTTCTTATTGTTGAATTCATAATCATGGTCAAATTTTCTTTGCATATTCAGAATATTCCTTCCAATACATTCCTTTATTTTAGAATCCATTGCGTCCTTATTTTTAGCTGTTGCTGCTGTTTTTAATTTTGTTTACAGAATGATTTTTTAAAACTGTCCAATGATGTAGTGTTAACCTCAAATAGGATAAATGTGAACAAATAAAATACATGGATACTCAAATGCGGGTTTGATCTCAGTACTTCAGTTCCTGTCTATGGTGATAACATTATTCTTTTGAAAACTTTGCAGGGGAAATTATGTTTGACAACCATTTTGGCCAAGGAAACACATTTTCATAGGCAAATAGTTTGAGATAAGAAATACAGTTTGGGGAATTCCCTGGTGGTCCAGTGGTTGAGCCTTGGTGCTCACTGTGGGGGTCACAGGTTCAATCCCTGGTGTGGGAACTAAGATCCTTCAAGCTGCACAGCACGGTCAAAAAAAGAAAGAAAAGAAATATACTATGTAGTAGTCTACACATGAATGTAAAATAAGGAAGAGAACCACTATTGGCCATCTGATTTTCTTAACTCATCCTGCATAAGTGATGAAAGGGTGAAAATCCCTCTCTAACAGCTTTTGGTATGTATTTCATTGAGTTGTCATTTGATTTGACTCTTAGGTTGTTACACATTATTCTATTGTTGTTTCTATCACCTAAAGATGCCTTGGGAAATACGTTTCTAAAGTCTGATACTCTTATCTCCAAAAATCAAAGATGGGTATCAGAGGAAAATCAGCATGAGTTTAACTGTGTAACCCTAGATGAGTGAGTTTAATAGTTTTGCCAAGAGAATGCACTGGTCATAGCAAACACCCTCTTCCAGCAACACAAGAGAAGACTCTACACCAGATGGCCAATACCATAATCAAATCAATTATATTCTTTGCAGCCAATATGGAGAAGTTCTATACAGTCAGGAAAAGAAAAAAAAGACGGAGCTGACTGTGGCACAGACCGTGAACTCCTTATTGCCAAATTCAGACTTAGATTGAAGAAAGTAGAGAAAACCACTAGACCATTCAAGGTATGACCTAAATCAAATCCCTTATGATTACATAGTGGAAGTGACAAATAGATTTAAGGGATTCGGTCTGATAGATAGAGTGCCTAAAGAACTATGGGCAGAGGTTCATAACACTGTATAGGAGGTAGGGATCAAGACCATCCCCAAGAAAATGAAATGCAAAAAAGCAAAATAGTTGTCTGTGGAGGCCTTGCAAATATCTGAATAGAAGAGAAGCGAAAGGCAAAGGAAAAAAGGAGAGATAGACCCATTTGAATGCAGAGTTCCAAAGAATAGCAAGGAGAGATAAAGCCTTCCTGAGTGATCAATGCAAAGAAATAGAGGAAAACAATAGAATGGGAAAGACTAGAGATCTCTTCAAGAAAATTAGAGATACCAAGAGAATATTTCATGCAAAGATGGGCACAATAAAGGACAGAAATGGTGTGGACATAACAGAAGCAGAAGATATTAAGAAGAGGTGGCAAGAATACACAGAACTATACAAAAAAATCTTCATGACCCAGATAATCATGATGGTGTGATCACCAACCTAGAGCCAGATATCCTGGAATGCAAAGTCAAGTGGGCCTTAGGAAGGATCCCTACGAGCAAAGCTAGTGGAGGTGATGGAATTCCAGTTGAATTATTTAAAATCCTAAAAGATGATGCTGTGAAAGTGCTGCACTCAATATGCCAGCAAATTTGGAAAACTCAGCAGTGGCCACAGGACTGGAAAAGGTCACCTTTTTTTTTTTTTAGTTTGAATGGAAATTTTTATTTTATTTTTTAATTAATTAATTAATTTTACTTTACAATAAAGGCAGTGCCAAACAATGCTCAAACTACCACACAGTTGTACTCATCTTACATGCTAATAAAGTCATGCTCAAAATTCTCCAAGCTAGGCTTCAACAGTAAGTGAACTGTGAACTTGCAGATAAGCAAGAAAGTTCCAGAAAAACATCTACTTCTGCTTTATTGACTATGCCAAAGCCTTTGACTGTGTGGATCACAACAAATTCTGGAAAATTCTTAGAGAGATGGGAATACCAGAATACCTGACCTGCCTCTTGAGAAATCTGTATGCAGGTCAGGAAGCAACAGTTAGAACTGGACATGGAACAACAAACTGGCTCCAAATCAGGAAAGGCTGTATATTGTCTTCCAGGCTGTATATTGTCACCCTGCCTATTTAACTTATATGCAGAACACATCATGAGAAACACTGGGCTGGATGAAGCACAAGCTGGAATCAAGACTTCAGGGAGAAATATCAACAACCTCAGATATGCAGGTGACACCACCCTTATGACAGAAAATGAAGAACTAAGGAGCCTCTTGATGAAAGTGAAAGAGGAGAGTGAAAAAGTTGGCTTGAGGCTCAACATTCAGAAAAGTAAGATCATGGCATCTGGCCCCATCACTTCACAGCAAATAGATGGGGAAACGGTGGAAATAGTGACAGACTTTTTTTTTTTTTTTTTTGCTCCCAAATCACTGCAGATGGTGGCTGCAGCCATGAAATTAAAAGATATTTACTCCTTGGAAGGAAAGTTATGACTAACCTAGACAGCATATTAAAAAGCAGAGACATTACTTTGCCAACAAAGGTCCGTCTAGTCAAGGCTATGGTTTCTCCAGTGGTCATGTATGGATGTGAGAGTTGGACTGTGAAGAAAGCTAAGTGTCAAAGAATTGATGCTTTTGAACTGTGGTGTTGGAGAAGACTCTTGAGAGTCCCTTGGACTGCAAGGAGATCCAACCCGTCCATTCTGAAGGAGATCGGTCCTGAATATTCATTGGAAGGACTGATGCTGAAGCTGAAACTCCAATACTTAGGCCACCTGATGTGAAGAACTGACTCTTTTGAAAAGACCCTGATGCCGGGAAAGATTGAAGGCAGGAGAAGGGGACGACAGAGAATGAGGTGGTTGGATGGCATCACTGACCCAGTGGACATGAGTTTGAGTACACTCCGGGAGTTGATGATGGACAGGGATGCCAGGCATGCTGCAGTCCTTGGGGTTGTAAAGATTCAGACACAACTGAGCAACTGAACTGAACTGAGGTAAGTGAGATGAGCCAGAATTTTCTGTCATCATTGAGAACAGAATTATAAATGAACAGTACATCACCCTGAAAACATGTTTGTCTTGACGCTCTGTTGTAATACTGTCCTTATTTGTTCAAACAGCTCACAATGGTTTTATTCCAGTGTCAGTATATTTTACCACGGCAATTTCTAGTCTGTTTCGTCTAATGGCTGCACGTGGAGGAGCCCTGAGCCTTTGACTTGGTTATTGCCAGTTCAACCTATGAGTCCACCTTGTTAGCGTCTTCCTTCTCTGGCCTCCAGAAGGCAAAGAGGGCATTTCAAACAGCATTAAGCTTCCTCTCAAGTTTTTAATGGCTGTGTATTGACTTTTTAGTATTTCTATGGATTATTCTCTTTGCTTACCCTGAAAACATGTTTGTCTTGACGCTCTGTTGTAATACTGTCCTTATTTGTTCAAACAGCTCACAATGGTTTTATTCCAGTGTCAGTATATTTTACCACGGCAATTTCTAGTCTGTTTCGTCTAATGGCTGCACGTGGAGGAGCCCTGAGCCTTTGACTTGGTTATTGCCAGTTCAACCTATGAGTCCACCTTGTTAGCGTCTTCCTTCTCTGGCCTCCAGAAGGCAAAGAGGGCATTTCAAACAGCATTAAGCTTCCTCTCAAGTTTTTAATGGCTGTGTATTGACTTTTTAGTATTTTTATGGATTATTCTCTTTGCTTTCAGTGTATATGAGTGACCATCTTTGAACGGTCACTTCCTCTGTGAAGCTAATAACTCCCACACCATCCCTGATGATGGGCTCAGTGTCCCTATGGTAATAGACTTGATCTGGCATCCCAGTGGGCTTCCAGCTCCAGAGCACTGGGCACCGGCCTTAGTGAAGCTTTCAGATTCACATGTGTGTGCTAAGTCACTACAGTTGCGTCCAACTCTTTGTGACCCTATGGACTATAGCCCACCAGGCTCCTCTGTCCATGGGATTCTCCAGGCAAGAATGCTGGAGTGGGTTGCCACTTCCTCCTCCAGGGGATCTTCCCAAACCAGGAACGAAGCCTCATGTCTCTTTCCTCTCCTGCACTGGCATGTGGGTTCTTTACCACTAGCGCCACCTGGGAAGCCCAGAGCTTTCATATATGAAAACTCAAAAAAGAAATTTACTGCTAGGGGAAAGAGAGAGACCATTTGGAGCCTAAATGCTGGGGAAATGAGTGCCCCCAGAGAAACCACAGATCTAGCCACATCCTCCCATCCTGCTTTACTTCAAGTCTGGGTAGGAGGTGGGTAAGCTGTGTGCGCATGCCACCATGGGAGCCACGGACACGAGAAGGTTCACTGCCAGCAGCATCCTCACCCCACCAGAGACGCAGGCCGGGAACCCTGGCGGCCACACAGAGGGCGGGTCCCTGTCCTAGTCAGTAGCAAGGGTGGCTAGACCTCCTCACTTCCCTGTCCCCAGACAGGGAGCAGCTTGGCCTGGTTTCTGACAGAAGCTTTGTCCAGGGGGACTTCAACTCGGAGTTTGCTCAGTTCAAGAATCTAACAGTGAACCTCGTGGGGAGTCCTGGTCACTGCCTCATTCTAGAGCTCTTCTGCGTGTTCTTCATGACCCGTCCTATAAGATGGCTCTTTTGTTACAGCATCAACTCCTAACCTGAAAAGAATAGCAATTGATGTGGTGAGTACAAAGCATTGCATACTGTTTTCTGCTTTAAAATGACTGTTTTACCTAATGTTTCAGGCTCTATGTCTTTTGTTTAACATATTCTTGACAGTCCAATTCTACAAAAAAATAAAATAAAATAAAAAGCTTACACAGCCAGACACAGGAATTTATAAGGAGACGCCAAGTGAGGAGAGGAGGTGGGGCCTGGGAAGCTGTCCCTGTGAGCTGGGAGCTGGCTCAGATGGAGACATCTGGGTCTGCTCAATGTCTCCGGGAGCAGACGGCTGAGGGCCAAGCTGTGGACTATTTATGCTTCCTGATCCACAACTGCTTCCCCTCCTCACCTTCACAGGGAGACCAAGATCTGTAAACAAAAGTCCTGTAGCTGTTCTTAGAATTCCACAAGGGCTAAGTATTGGCTAGACTAATACCAGGGCTGAGTTGACAATAATCTATTGTTTAGTGAATTCACTTATTTTATGACTGAATACCATCTACTTTATATCAGATTCTGTCACACTTCAAAAACTAGACTTTCTCCTCATAACCTGTCCCCCTTTGTTATTTCTTAGTTTAATTGGTAATACCAATATCCATCCAGTACCTGAAGCCAGAAACATGAGTCATCTTTGATTCCTCCTGCCTGCCTGTGACCCACCTCCAGTTACTGAAGTCAATCCATTGTTTCTTTCTGAGCACCTTTTAATCTCTGTTCCACTATCTATTCTCAGCTATACTGTCTTAGTTCAGCCTTGTATTCGTCTGAATGTCCAAAAGGGTTTTACTAGACTCTTATATTAATTTTTCATTTATCCTCCTCACTGCAGTGAGGGAGACCCAGGTTCCATCTTGGCTAGACCTCCTCACTTCCCTGTCCCCAGACAGGGAGCAGCTTGGCCTGGTTTCTGACAGAAGCTTTGTCCAGGGGGACTTCAACTCGGAGTTTGCTCAGTTCAAGAATCTAACAGTGAACCTCGTGGGGAGTCCTGGTCACTGCCTCATTCTAGAGCTCTTCTGCGTGTTCTTCATGACCCGTCCTATAAGATGGCTCTTTTGTTACAGCATCAACTCCTAACCTGAAAAGAATAGCAATTGATGTGGTGAGTACAAAGCATTGCATACTGTTTTCTGCTTTAAAATGACTGTTTTACCTAATGTTTCAGGCTCTATGTCTTTTGTTTAACATATTCTTGACAGTCCAATTCTACAAAAAAATAAAATAAAATAAAAAGCTTACACAGCCAGACACAGGAATTTATAAGGAGACGCCAAGTGAGGAGAGGAGGTGGGGCCTGGGAAGCTGTCCCTGTGAGCTGGGAGCTGGCTCAGATGGAGACATCTGGGTCTGCTCAATGTCTCCGGGAGCAGACGGCTGAGGGCCAAGCTGTGGACTATTTATGCTTCCTGGATCCACAACTGCTTCCCCTCCTCACCTTCACAGGGAGACCAAGATCTGTAAACAAAAGTCCTGTAGCTGTTCTTAGAATTCCACAAGGGCTAAGTATTGGCTAGACTAATACCAGGGCTGAGTTGACAATAATCTATTGTTTAGTGAATTCACTTATTTTATGACTGAATACCATCTACTTTATATCAGATTCTGTCACACTTCAAAAACTAGACTTTCTCCTCATAACCTGTCCCCCTTTGTTATTTCTTAGTTTAATTGGTAATACCAATATCCATCCAGTACCTGAAGCCAGAAACATGAGTCATCTTTGATTCCTCCTGCCTGCCTGTGACCCACCTCCAGTTACTGAAGTCAATCCATTGTTTCTTTCTGAGCACCTTTTAATCTCTGTTCCACTATCTATTCTCAGCTATACTGTCTTAGTTCAGCCTTGTATTCGTCTGAATGTCCAAAAGGGTTTTACTAGACTCTTATATTAATTTTTCATTTATCCTCCTCACTGCAGTGAGGGAGACCCAGGTTCCATCTGTGGGTTGGTAAAATCCCCTGGAAAAGGGAATGACTACCCACTCCAGTATCCTTGGCTGGAGAATTCCATGGACAGAGGAACCTGGTGGGCTACAGTCCATGGGGTTGCAAAGAGTTGGACATGACTGAGCGAGTCTTGCATTGATTGGCAGGTGGATTCTTTACCACTAGCATCACCTGGGAAGCCCAGATGGAAGATTATCTGTGGATTTATAGTCCCTGACTCTGGCAGCTCCAAGGTGACTCTCCTTAATTGGGGTCTGTTTCCCCAATGACTTAGCAGTAAAGAATCTGCCTGCAGTGCAGAAGGCACAAGAGACACGGATTCAATCCCTGGGTTGGGAAGATCCCCTGGAGAAGGAAATGGCAAGCCACTCCAGTGTTCTTGCCTGGAAAATCCCAATGACAGAGGAGCCTGGCAGGGCTACAGTTAATGAGGTCACAAGGAGTCAGACACAACTGAGCATGCTCGCATATATTCTTTTACCAGTCGGAAGGCAGCCATCCGAGTAGACCTCTTTGGCTATCGGTTAGTCTGAGTGGGATAAAGATTGGATTGCAGTACAGATTGCTGGATTGTAGCCACTCTATCTGCCCTTCACACCCTCCACTTATTCTTCTAAGCTGATGCTTACACAGTCTTTCTAAACCTTCAGTGTAATCACGTTTTCTTCAACTTCAAATCTCTACAACTTCCTACACCATAATATGTGCTCATATTGCATCTGACTTTTGCAGTCCTGTGGGCTGTAGCCTGCAAGGCTCCTCTGTCCATGGGGTTTCCCAGGCAAGGATACTGGAGTGGGTTGCCATTTCCTTCTCCAGGGTTCTTCCCGACCCAGGGATCAAACTCATGTCTCCTGCATTGGCCAAGAGATTCTTTACCACTCAGCCACTAGGGATGTCTGATTTTTAAAAAGCATATAAAAATGTTTATAATTAAGTTACTGCTTGTTTCTCCATAGACTAACTTCTCAGCACTTATTGATATTCCAAGGAGCAAGGAACCTAAAATATATGAGGGATAACAGTTTGTTTATTTTTCCCATTTGCTGGGTTTTGTATATGATTTACAGCTTCCTTTGTCATACTGTCAGCATCTATGAACCATGTGCAATATTTCAGCACCTCCAATAACTCTTGCCCCAGATTTAGACCTAAGAATGAGAAATAGAGGATAGTGTAGACACTTGAAGTTTTGCACATCTTGATAGGAAACAATATATGTTATGAAATTTCATCAGAAGACAAAAAGAGGGCTTAGCATCACATATTGGGAGATTCTTCCTCTGTGATTTGTACTGAAACATCAGCTATTTCCAGTGTAATACAACACAATATCTCTTCTCAATATGAGAAAGACCTTATGTCAGAACAAGGGGAAAATAAGGGAGAGACATTTGAATTCACTGGATCCTTCTTGGAGAAATCAATCAAAGAGATGTTCATTTAAGCTGAGAAGACTTTTAAGAGAGTCTTTGAGGAGAAAAAGCATAATATATTTTGGAGTGTAACCCTGGGTTATTTCTTCAAGAGCTGGTAACATAAAGAAGATGCAGTATGCAATAAGGGAATTTGAAATACCTGCTTAAGCGAAGTTAACAGTCAGGTATACTGACTTCTTTAAGCAACACATGAGATACCTTTGAAAATGAAGTAGAATATGGAGTTGCTTTAAAAATACACACAAGTTGACATGGAGGTTTCAGAATCTCCTTTGGAATTCCATTTTCTTTCCAAGTGGGCAGAGCAAGAAGAGTGATGTTTAGGGCCTCTGGTGGTCGGTGGTTAAGAATCCACCTTCCAGTGCAGGGAACATAGATTTGATCCCTGATTGGTCGGGGAACTAAGATCCTGTGGTGCCTCAGGGCAGCTAAACTTGGACACCACAACTGGAGAGAAGCCTGCACGCCAAACGAAAGATCCTTCATGCCACAACTAAGACCCCAATGCGGCCAAAGAAATACTTAAATATTTTTTTTTTAAACTGGGAAAGTCCTGATGCTTAATTTGCTGCTGTTGTTTAATCGCTAAGCAGTGTTCAACTCTTGCAACCCCATGGACTGTAACCCCCCAGGCTCCTCTGTTCATGGGATTTTCCAGGCAAGGATACTGGAGTGGGTTGCCGTTTCCTTCTCCATGGGATCTTCTCGACCCAGGGATCAAACCCAGGTCTCCTGCATTGCCGGGCGGGATCTTTTCCCCTGAGTCACCAGGAAAGCCCCTTCCTTTATTAACTTCTATTTCCCTCATGGTAATATCATTGTGAGACTGAAGCTCATTTGTCCTACAAAGTTTTACACACATCTATGTATATAAACATAGATGTATATGTATATGTATACACACACACTTTTTTTTTCTTTTTAAAATTCTTTTCCTATTTATGTTATGACAAAATACTAAGCAGGGTTCCCTGGGCTATACAGTAGGTCTTTGCTGGTTGTTTATTACATACACACATCTTAAAAAGTAGATCAAACTGAAAGTATTCCCTGATTTCATTTTTTCTAAGTGTCAGAGAGATTGTTCCATATCAGTTTAACTTTAATTCACTTATTTTAATGGCAGGATAGTTTCCATAGAAAGAGAGTGTTCTATATTTTATTTAACCACACACTCCTCCTCCCTCCCAGCTGATGGATTTTCCACTATAATAGATTCTTTTTATTATAAACATTGTGTCCGTGAATATCATTGCAGAGAGATTTGGATCATATGTAGGAATATTTATTTAGGACAGAACTGAAGGAGTAAAAACATGGGATTGAAGCATATACCCATTAACACTGTAACAAACCCTGCCAAGTTCCTTCCGAAGTAATTCACTTGTTCACACTCCCATCAACAACCAGGGCTCCCTTCTCACACACGTTCACCGACTTTTGAGGTTAACCATCTTCCAAGTTTTACTAATCTGATAGATAAAAGATGATATTTCATCTCAATTTGAATTTCTATCATAGTAGGGAAGCTGAATATTTTTTTAAGTGTTTACTGGTTCTCTCCATTTCTTTTGTATTCTCTTCTACATTTTGGTGTCATATGTTTTATAACAGTGTGTTGTTTTCTTAAGCACCAATTCTGTTACCCGTTTTATATCTGACTTCTGTTTTTTATTTGTCTAGTTGTAAATGCCACTCACTGTGACAGCGATGAGAGAATACAATGAAAGACAGTGAAGAGGTTACTAAGCATAATGAATTGCTTCACTCTCGCTGAAGACCAATGACTTGAAATAAGAAGAGTATTTTTAAAATCTTCTTCTTCTTCTTCTTCTTCTTCTTCTTTAGTCTTAATTGCCACTTGTATGTGCCACAGAGCAAACCTGATGCAAAATCTCTGCTTAGTTGCATCCCACATACTTAATTAATAATATTCTACTGTATCCCACTAGAGGGTAATGTTGGGCTAAAGACCAATCCCTGTGACTAACTTTGAGGTCCACATTCAACACATTCCGGTTAAAGTTTTACATCTCTAGTGAAAACTAAAAGGATACATTACCCTTAACTGCTCAGTACAGTTAGGGCAGAAAAGGAGGGCAGAGCTGTGAAGTGTAATAACTCAAAGAATATCAAGAAAAGCTTGATAGAAGCATCTGCTCAGGTCACACTCTGCCTAGACAATGTGCTTTATTATAGACACAGGAAGGCAAAGGATCAAAGGAAGAAAAGATTACGTGCAGGAGAGATGATGTCCTCCACGAGGCAAACATTACCTGACATGAAGTATCTCCAGAGGATTTTCTTTCTGCTTAGGATGTAGTTTCCTCTTGGGTTCATGGCCTTAAACTGGCAACATTCCCTTATACAGCCATGCCAGGCCCAGGCAGTCCCCAGGGGCTCAGTGCCCTTGGCTAGCATGCCTGTGCCACCTCCCATCGGGTTGGCCTGAATCACAGGTGACTTCTGGTGGCCTCTCCTGACAGAAGCTCATGAAAACCGTGTACAAAAATCACGTCCCCAAACGCAGTCTAGGCCAGATCCCGTCATCCTCCAAAAGGTCCTGCCCCTCTCCAAAGGCACTTGTGTCTACTGCACTTTGTATTTTCTCTGAAAAAGAGGCGCTTGCAAAAGCTCCGTTAAAAACATGAAAGGTCTGATTGAAGAAACAAAGGTCAAAACGATCCATGTGCAATGAGACAGCCATTCAAAAATTAAACGGTGGTGCTACTAAAATAATAAAACCTTAACCTTGACAGAGGGCTCAATGCCAAGTGGCCCTTCTACCAAGAAAGCTCACAGACAGCGACACCTGCAGACAAAGCTGGGTAATGTTCTTTCTCAGTTTGGCAAGGGCGGGCGGGCGTAGGGGACAGAGAAAGAGAAACAGGAAAGAAGACAGATAAGGTCACTGTGTGAAATAGCTAGGCCAGGTTTCAAAATCAGCGAGTCTGTCCTCTTGGAAATGTCCACATCCCATTTCCGATTGGCACCTCTGGCTGTGATGGTCAGGGAGGGGGTGGCGCTGACTTGAGTCAGGACCAGCAGGTGGGACGACCACGGGCTCACCTCCCTCATACATTCTCGACTGCTCTCGCTTCCCATCTTGAAGACGGAGTTTTGGAAACCGAAGGAGATCCTCCACTCCCAGTTTAAAGTCTCTAACCTGAGAGCTTGCGGGGGGAAAGAAGAAGGAGTCGACAAAGCAGAGGCTGGGTCAGTGGAACCACCTCTTATGGGAAGAAGCATCTTCCCCCCACACAAACCTCTGCCCTTTCCTACTGACTCCCTTTTCTAGCTTCCCTCTCTCCTCCCCTTCTGATTGCAGCTGCCATGGAAACTCTGTGGGAATAAAAGCAAACCTGGAGAGTTTAGAGACCCTTCTAGTTCCTAAGAGAAGTGAATTAAGAAATTCAGTAAAACCACTCGATGAAGCTAAGATTGTGGGCAGACTTGGCCTCAGTCATCTGTCCCTTCCCCCTGCCTGTATTTAAAAATATATATTATTTAATATAACACCATCTGAAAAATGTCATGAATCAGAGCCATTTGGGTTCAGTCCTGTCCCCAGACATGAGCATTTAGTGTCCTGTCTTGGGCTCCAGGCTTTGTCCACCACGTGAGTCCTAGAGCTCCCTACCCCCCACTCCAGGAGGAGCATGGAGACTGGTGTGTGGAACTGCATTACCTTCACCGTCTCCAGACCTGACCCCATTATTCTCGGCTGAATCTTTTTCCCATCCTGCTGAGATATGGACACCCTAGAGCACCACGGTGCCTGTGAGTTGCTACTGGGAAGACTGTTTACAGAGCTATGGTGTATAAGCTGAGGTGTCACACCATATGCACAACGCCTCTCCTGTTAGAAACGGAGGGGTGATAAGGTGTGTTCTCAATCTCCAATTCATGTCCCATTGACTGTAGCCCGCCAGGCTCCTCTGTCCGTGGGATTTCCCAGGCAAGAATACTGGAGTGGGTAGCCATTCCCTTCTCCAGGGGATCTTTCCCACCCAGGGAATGAACTCAGGTCCCCTGCATTTCAGGCAGATTCTTTACCACTGGATACTTTGCGATATGTCAAGGCATGTGTTGGGCATAAATACTGAATCGAGGTTTCCATTTGAGAATTGCTTGTATTTAATGGTGCTTTTCTCTACAGCCCAGATGGGAGCATCTCCCGAGGCAGCCTTCCGTTCTCCGCTGCTTGTGTCCTGAGTATTTCTCCTTATCACACACTAGACAGATGGGGGCAGGTGTCCCCCTCTCTCCTCCCTGTGACCACAGGCCACTTCTCTCTCTCGGGAAACATCAGAGTTGATTTAAAAACAGAAATTTAAACTTCTCTGCTGCTTTTCACTATTTACAATAAGAAGAAGCCATTTTGTTTTTAACTGGCAGTAATAGTGGCTCAATTTATACCAATGATATTGAAATACAAGCTTATGGCCAGAGCGTATGGTACAGCCTAATTAGTTGCACAGAGATTTTGATTTAGAATGCCTCATATACGAGAACCAAAAATTCAGAAAAAGTATGCAAAAGATGCCTTACTTGTTTCAGGTCATTTGATATTCATAAAGATTTCTAGTACCAATCAATTTTTACAATCCAGATAAACTAATTTATGTTTAAAGGTATGTATCTATTTTAATTTTTCTAGTTAAACAATAACTTCTAATACCATAAGGATCAAGTATCTGCTCACCCTTCTTAATCTTTAAAAAGATATGTTGTTAAGTATATGATTCTACTTCTGGGTGCAATAGATTATCTGTGTCACACTGACTGTATTCAAAAACAGCTAGAAAAGCTGGATAAAATACCAAAAATGAAAACAAAACAAAGAAACTATGAATGCATAAGGAAACAGCTAGGACTTCAGGGACTAAGGTCCTGGAAAGAAGGAATGTGCATGGAGGTGATCCCTACGTGCATGGAGATGTTTAGCTTTTCTCCTTAGAATTTGTCATTATTTACCAGTCAAGGTAAAGAGGCTGGGAAGCCAAGCAAAAAACAGTGGTGGCAAAGAGGCAAAAGTGCTGGGCAGAGTTTTCAGGAGTCTCTCTCAGGCTGGAGAGACGAAAACTGGAGTGTAGGAATGACACGGCAGCAAGGTCTTGAGGAGCCCAGACCCTGCAGAGGATATGAGCAAGGAGAAGTAGATTCTGTGCTGGCTGCTCCTTCTCCTTCACTATTTCTTCTGATTCCCAAGCAGCATGTGGGTGACGTAAATCAGAGAAAGACAATATCGTATCACCTACACATTGAATCTATTAATAAACAATGATAAAGGGACTTTGCTGATGGTCCAGTGGTTGAGACCTGTACTTCCACTGTAGGGCAAGGGCAGGGAGCAGGGGGCATGGGTTCAATCCCTGGTCCAGGAACTAGGATCCTGCATGCCACGTGGCACAGCCAAAAAATAAATTTTAAAATATTAAAAACTTTTAAATGATAAAAATGAAATTATTTACAAAACAGAAATAGACTCTGAGACATAGAAAACAAGCTTATGGTTATTCGATAGGAAAAGTGAGGAGAGAGATGCTAATAAACAAGGACCTAATATATACATATATTATACATATATAATATAATATATATACATATATTGAATACAGAGAGCTGTATTCAATCCTGTAATAATAATGTGTAATGGAAAAATATCTGAAAATGATTTATATGTATATATAGGAGAATCACTTTGCTGTATACCTGAAACAATGTAAATCAATTATACTTGAATTTAAAGAAAAGAAATATTGAACCAGAGAGTTTAGCAGAGAAGCTAAACAAACAAGGCACATCTCGAGATGGCAATGGCCCAGAAACCTGGAGTAGAGCATTAAGGGACAATTTCTAAGTAAACCTCCATGCAAGCTATTTCATTATGAAATCTAAAAGGGCAAAGAAAGCCCCCCTGTAGAACCATCCAAAGGTCATGCTAAAGAATCTCCTTTAAAAAAAAAAATGAGGAATAAAACCACCATATGACCCAGCAATCCCACTACTGGGCATTACCCCAAGGAAATCAAAATTGAAAAAGACACATGTACCCCAGTATTCATTGCAGCACTATGTACAATAGCTAAGACTTAGAAGCAGTCTAGATGTCCATTGACAGATGACTGGATAAAGAAGCTGTGGTACATATATACAATGGAATATCACTCAGCCATAAAAGAGAATGTGTTTGAGTCATTTCTAATGAGATGGATAACCTAGAGCCTATAGTACAGTGTGAAGTAAGTCAGAAAGAGAAAAACAAATGTTTTATACTAACACATATATGTGGCATCTAGAAAGATACTGGTGAAACTATTTGCAGGATAGCAGTAGAGACACAGACATGGAGAACAGACTTATGGGCATGGGTGGGGTGGGGATGAAGGAGAGCGTGGGACATACAGAGACAGTAACATGGAAAGATATACACTATCACACGTAAAACAGATAGCCAGTAAGCATTTGCTGTGTGACTCAGGAAACTCAAACCGGGTCTCTGTAACAATCTCGAGGGGTGGGATGGGGTGGGATGTGGAAAGCAGGTTCAAGAAGGAGGGGACATATGTATCTCTATAGCTGATCCACGTTGATGTTTGGCAGAAATCGGCACAATATTGTAAAGCAATTATCTTTCAATTAAAAGTAAATTCAATTAAAAGTTCAAGAAGGAGGGGACATATGTATCTCTATAGCTGATCCATGTTGATGCTTGGCAGAAATCAACACAATATTGTAAGGCAACTATCTTCCAATTAAAAGTAAATTCAATTAAAAGTTCAAGAAGGAGGGGACATATGTATCTCTATAGCTGATCCACGTTGATGTTTGGCAGAAATCAACACAATATTGTAAGGCAACTATCTTCCAATTAAAAGTAAATTTAAAAACAAAACAGAAGATCATTCTAGAGATCCCTGGAAAATGGTGCAAATGAAGCTTTATTCTCTTGTCTGAGATTCTGGCATCTTAAAATCGGTCACACGTGTCTCCAAATAATCACCGTAACCACACAAATAAAATGTAAAAGAAAGCACTTTACGGAATTTTAAGCACACAAATGTGCGAGCACATGACAAAGTCTGCGTATTTCCTGAACTCTCCCTTCAGACACGGCAGCTTCAGAGGCACGAGATGACAAATTTCCCTGGGGAGTTCCCATTCCCTGCCCCCTTAGCATTTCACACTCCACACTGACACAGCAAGGTGAGGATACGTAGAGGCAGTGTTTTATTTTGCCCTGTGGTATCATGCCGTGGATGAAATGAAATCCATTGCTTCCCGAGCGTCAGGGTTTCCTCTCCCAGATACTCAGGGTTAGGGGCTCGTCACACAGGCCTACGGTGGTTCTTTCTCAGGCAGCACACGGCTGAGTGGCCTCCTGGCCTGTCTCTGGTTTCCTCGTCGTTGGAAATAGGCAAACCATGTTTGAAGCAACAGATTCAGACATTACAAAGAATGTTTCAACATGGATGAAACTAGAAATCATCTTACTAAGTGAAGTAAGTCAGGCAGAAAAAGATAAATAGCACATGCTATCACTTACACGTGAAATCTAAAATATGACACAAACGAACATATCTACAAAACAGGAACAGACTCACAGACACAGAAAACAGACTTGTGGGTGCCAAGGGGTGATGGCGGGAGAGGAAAGAGTGAGAGCTTGAGGCTAGCAGATGAAAACTGGTGTGCATAGAACGGACGGGGCTTCCCTGGTGTCTCAGACAGCAACGAATCCGCCTGCAGCACAGGAGACCTGGGTTCCATCTCTGGGTAAGGAAACAGCAATCTGTTCCAGCATCTTGCCTGGAAAATTCCATAGACATAGGAGCCTGGCGGGCTACCATCCATGGGATCCAAAGAGTCAGACGTGACTGAGCAACTAACAAGGTCCTACTTCATAGCACAAGGAACTATATTCAATATCCTGTAATAAACCATAATGGAAAAGAATATGAAAAAGAATGTATGTATGTGTGTGTGTATGTATATATACACAAACATACGTATGTATACGTATAACTGAGTTACTTTGGTGTAGAGCAGTAATTGACACAACATTGTAATTCAATTTGATTTCAACAACAAATGATCTTTTTTTAAAGAATGCTTTCAACATAACCTCAGTTGGTTTTTGTTCCTGTCCCCAGTGTCTGTGTCACAGTCACATGAGGCTGCAATTCCTAACCTTTGGCCGAGTCATCTCTGCCAGGCAGGACACACCAGTCTGAAGTTTCCCCTTGTCCAGGAGATTAGGAAGAGGAGGGATGAGGGAAGGAGAGGATCCTGGAACTGGGCTGTGACCTCTGACCAGGCCACCATGTCCCCATCAGAGCACTGACCCAGCACTTCCACCCCATGTACCAGGAACATCGAAGTTTTTTTCCTCAGCTGCAATGTCCCCATTTCACCCTCATGCCATTCTTGGCTGATCTCAGTATAGAGATCTGGGATCCAGCCCTGCTTCTCCTCTGTAATAACTGCATCCCAGGGTGGGTCACAGAGTCATGGACTCAGGAACTCAGAGTGTGAAGCCACCTTTCACATCTTTCACTAAAACCTTTAGTTCAATGCTTTGGTTTCTGCCAACCTGCACAGCGGGCATCAAACTGCATTCATAAAAAATATAATTGTTCTGATCACTTCTTATGCCCTTTCAAGGGCCACATTGCAGTTACTGAGCCAAGATCATTACTTGTGGCGTTATTTACTTTTGACCTCTCGATATCACTATAATTATGATTACAGTCCCCACTTTATAGACAGGAAAACAGAACTATAAAGAGATTAAATGTGATGCATATGGGACTTCCCTGGTGCTCCAGTGGTTGAGAATACACCTGCCAATGCAGGGGTCATGGGTTTGATCTCTGGTCTGGGAAGATCCCACGTGCCATGGAGCAGCTAAGCCTGTGCACCACAAGCAGTGAAGCCTGCACGCCCAGAGGCTGCGCTCTGCAAAGAGAGGCACCTCCGTGATGAGAAGCCTGAGCACCCCACTCGAGAGAGCCTGTGTGCAGCGAGGAAGACCCAGTGCCGCTGAAATGCAAAAAGCAAATCAAGAAAAAAGATGCCTGCGGTCACACAGATTGCAAATGGTAGATTCAAATCCAGGTCCTTCTGAGAATAAATGTGATGCTCTGAATTAATCTTATACCCAACTACCTGAAATTTAACACCTGCAGCGAGAGAGAACTTATTACCCAAAATAATATCACAGTCCATCTCTGATCACCCCAAGTAGAACATTTTTTACATTTAACCCCAAATCTGACCACCTATACTTTCCACTACTCAGCATTAATTCTTTTCCTTAATCATATACAGAGCGACTCTAACTGTCCACTGCCTTCGAGTATCTGAGGACAAGAAGATCCTGTTCTCTAAGTCACCTGTTCATTCTCTGCTCCCTCCGACTCTTTGCAATTCCATGGAGTGTGGCTTGGCTCCTCTGTCCATAGGATTTCCCAGGCAAGAATACTGGAATGGGTAACCATTTCCTTCTCAAGGGGGTCTTCCAGACCCAAGAATTGAACCCGGGTCTCCTGAATTGCAATGGCCAGTACTCTTGCCTGGAAAATCCCATGGGCGGAGGAACCTGGTGGGCTGCAGTCCCTGGGGTCATGAAGAGTTGGACACGACTGAGTGATTTCCCTTTCACTTTTCACTTTCATGCATTGGAGAAGGAAACGGCAACCCACTCCAGTGTTCTTGCCTGAAGAATCCCAGGGATGGGGGAGCCTGGTGGGCTTCCGTCTCTGGGGTTGCACAGAGCTGGACACTACTGAAGTGACTTAGCAGCAGCTCCTGAATTGCAAGCAGATTCTTTATCATCTGAGCCACGGGAAATCTCTGCTCCCTTTACTAGGCCTCAATCCCTATAAATCTAATTTTTCCAAATCTCATATATTACCTTCCCCAACTCTTCCACCAGGTTCAGCTGAAAATGACATGAAATCAAGTGATTTTTAAAGCAAAAGTGTTGTTTATTTTTGTCTTTGTAAAACTTTCAATAATGTATATAAACTGAGTAAAGGAATGTTTGTTTCATGTGATTGAGGGTAATTTTTGATGTGACTTATAGAAAAAAAATATGATCTATCTAGCCATTACACACCTTCAAAACTTAGCAAAGTATCATGTCACAAATACATTTGCGATTAAAATATACACCCTACTATGTATAATATGGTTAACCAACAAGGACCTACTGTACAGCACAGGGAACTATATTCAATATCATAATAATCTATAATGCAAAAGAAACTAAAAAAGAGTATATATTCTATATATATATATTTAGAATATATATACTGCACACCTGAAACTAACACAACATCACATCAAGTATATTTCAATAAAAAATTTTAAGCAATAAATAAATACATTGGGAAAGCATTTGGAGCCTCATTTAGAGACTGAGAGTCTGGGGGTCAGACAGATTCCAAGTGTACCATGAAGCGGTTATGTGACATAGATGTTCCTTAACTCTGAACCTCCGAGTTTCCGCCTCCTATGAAGCGGGTAATGGTAGTACATCAGTCCATACCTCGGGGGGCAGCAGTGGGTAGCATTAGATGTGCTCAGTCGTGCCTGACTCCTTGTGACCCCATTGACTGTAGCCCACCAGGCTCCTCTGTCCATGGGGTTTCCCAGGCAAGGATACTGGAGTGGGTTGCCATTTCCTCCTCCAGGGGATCTTCTCCACTCAGGGACTGAACCTGTGTCTCTTGCATCTCCTGCATTGGCAGGCGGATTCTTTACCTCTGCTCCCTCTGAGAGAGCCATGAGGACTAGATGTGTTAAATGTTGTCAAGGGCTTAGAGAAGCTTCTGTTAACTTCTCATTAAGCGCACAAAGTGGATGATCTTTTGTAGGGTAATAAGGATTATGTTCATTCAGTGCTAAGCGTAAGGAGTGATCTATTAGTAAGAATAACCTAGTGATTCATACCTATCACAAAAGTGAAGACTTTGAGGCTCAGAGAAGTTAGGTAATCTGTCCACACTCACGCAGTTGAAAGCATCTTAGAATTGAACATGGGCTGCGTGTTCTGTTAATCACTACGCTATACCATGTTAATCGGGGTGAAAATGGAATATTTTCTCCTTAATGTGGACCTCGATAGACTCCTTCTCTTTGGACTGGACTGGACCCCATCCTGTCCTCTCCCGACCGTTTCCCTGTTCCTAAGGGCAGGCTCTGTCCCTCCTCATGCATCAGTGCACAGAGCAGACACCTGTGGACAGAACATGCCCGGCCCTGCAGGCACACGCAGACGTGCAGAGCTAGATCTCAGCTGAGGCTGGCACTGCTCTAAGTTGCTGCTATAACTATTTAACTGTCATAACCTTCCTACATAGTGACTTTTTCACATACTAGCTAATGATTTTTAAGTAGCTATCCAGAGGTAGAATCGTTAGAGGAAAGGATATGGACATTTCTTGGCTCAGGACATGCCGCCAAACTGTTTTCTAAAAGAATCATGTAAATTTATACTGCCATCACTAATATAATGCTGACAAAATAATTATCACATTTTAAATATGCATAATTTACACCACTCACAATTTATATTTATGATAGTAAATTTAAAATGTACATGTAAATGTTAAAATAATTATGCTTTTTGTAGAGACATTGTATTAATTTATTAAGTGAAGTACATTTTTTTATTAGTGATGGTAAATATATCACTCTATTTTAGAGGCTGTATTTCTTCTTTTATAAATTGTCTCTTCTGTCATTTGCACATTTATCTCTATAGCTATTATCTATAACTACAAGATGATATTTTCTACTGGTGGTTAATGAGAGAATTATGGGAAAGTGCAGAACATTTTTCAAATGTATAGCATTGTTATGCTTATTTAATATCAGTACAAAAAGACATTTTGTTCAGAGGTTCCTGGTCGACCACAGTTTGTTGTTTTAAATTTTATTTTATTTTTTATTAATCTTTGTTGGCGTATAGTTGCTTTACAATGTGCTAGTTTCTGCTATATGGCAAAGTGGATTAGCTATATGTTTATATATGGGCCCTCTTTTTGGATTTCCTTCCCATTCAGGCTCCCACAGAGCACCGAGTAGAGGCCCCTGGGCTACACAGTAGGTTCTCACTGGTTACCTATTTTCTCCATAGTATCAATAGTGTATATAGGTCGATCCCAAGCTCCCAGTTCATCCCAGTACCCTTCCCCCTCAATGTTGTTGCACATTTTAAGAGAGAAGTAGGCATTTGCACTGGAGAAGGAAATGGCAACCCACTCCAGTGTTCCCTGCAGAATCCCAGGGACGGGGGAGCCTGGTGGGCTGCTGTCTATGGGGTCGCACAGAGTCGGACATGACTGAAGCAACTTAGCAGCAGCAGCAGGCATTTAGCACAGTGGGAACTCGCCACCATTCCGTAGCTATGTCACGAAAGCTCTGCTGCCCTTGCTCACACTGCCCTGTTCTTTACCTCTCTACTTCTTTGTGCCAGAAGAGCAGACGGCTGAGCCTTTGGGGACACCGCCCTCTCCCCTACTGTTCTCTCCAACCTGAGGCTAACTTTCCCCTACTTCCCAGAGCCTCCCAAAGGGGTAAAGGAGCCTGGTCTTTGGAATCCAGAACCGTTTCCGAATCTGGAACTCATGTGACCTCTGATAGGTTCCCCACAGGAGGCTTTTACCGTGTGGCGCAGGAGCTTAGTTCCCTGACCAGGGACCGAACTCACACCCCTTGCACTGGAACTGCAGAGTCTTAACCACTGGACTGCCAGGGAAGGCCATGGAGGCTGTGACTTCTGCTTCTTCTGGACCCTTAGTATTGGCTTTCTGGCCAGCACACTTCCGATGCTCACTCGTCACTGAATAAACCGAATCTACCTCCTGGAGAAGTCTCTTAAGTGACCACGCCTACCCAGCCAGAAGTTAACATTCCAGAGCTCGAGCTGTCCTTCTCATAGTCCCAGAGCAATTTCACAAATCTCCTCTCTCTATCTGTCCTTAGCTGGTCACAGATCTCCTCTCCCTATCTGTCCTTAGCTGGTTGGGACCACAACCTTTCCTCGTTTCTAACAGACCCTTTCTCACATTCCCTTCTTTTCTAATAGCTTTCATCTCCCCCTCTCCTCTAGACTGTCATACTCTGCCTTTTAAAAACATGAGCCTAAAGGAAGCAAAATGACTTTCCATTTACCCTGCTTCTCCTTCAGAAATGTACTGTGACTTCTCTTTATAATCATAATTCCAAAATTCTACACCATGCACTGCATCCAACTCATCATCAAGGTAGTGTTGGAGGAAAGTGTAAAGAGAGTGGATGCCACTCCTAACTTCTCAGAAAAAAAAAAGGTGGTTCCAGCTTAAAACCACAACCACTGCGTTATGTCATGGATCAGAAATTTGGGCAGAAGTCAACTGATATGGTATGGTATAGTCCCATCACTTCATGACAGACAGATGGGGAAAAACATGGAAACAGTGACAGATTTTATTTTCTTAGGCTAAAAAAATCACTGTGGACAGTGACTGTAACCATGAAATTAAAAGATGCTTGCTCCTTGGAAGGAAATGTGAAAGTCTCGAGTCTGACTCTTTGCGACCCTGTGGACTATATAGTCCGTGGAATTCTCTAGGCCAGAATACTGGGGTGGGTAGCCGTTCCCTTCTCCAGGGGATCTTCCCAAGCCAGGAATCAAACCCAGGTCTCCTACATTGCAGGCGAATTCATTACCAGCTGAGCCACAAGGGAAGGAAAGCTATGACAAACCTAGACAGTGTATCATAAAGCAGAAACATCACTTTGCAAACAAAGGTCCATATAGTCAAAGCTATGGTTTTTCCAGTAGTCATGTATGGATGTGAGAGCTGGACCATAAAGAAGACTGAGCTCTGAAGAATTCATGCTTTCAAATTGTGGTGCTGAGGAAGACTCTTGAGAGTCCCTTGGACTTCAATAATCTACCTCCTGGAGAAGTCTCTTAAGTGACCACGCCTACCCAGCCAGAAGTTAACATTCCAGAGCTCGAGCTGTCCTTCTCATAGTCCCAGAGCAATTTCACAAATCTCCTCTCTCTATCTGTCCTTAGCTGGTCACAGATCTCCTCTCCCTATCTGTCCTCAGCTGGTTGGGACCACAACCTTTCCTCGTTTCTAACAGACCCTTTCTCACATTCCCTTCTTTTCTAATAGCTTTCATCTCCCCCTCTCCTCTAGACTGTCATACTCTGCCTTTTAAAAACATGAGCCTAAAGGAAGCAAAATGACTTTCCATTTACCCTGCTTCTCCTTCAGAAATGTACTGTGACTTCTCTTTATAATCATAATTCCAAAATTCTACACCATGCACTGCATCCAACTCATCATCAAGGTAGTGTTGGAGGAAAGTGTAAAGAGAGTGGATGCCACTCCTAACTTCTCAGAAAAAAAAAAGGTGGTTCCAGCTTAAAACCACAACCACTGCGTTATGTCATGGATCAGAAATTTGGGCAGAACTCAACTGATATGGTATGGTATAGTCCCATCACTTCATGACAGACAGATGGGGAAAAACATGGAAACAGTGACAGATTTTATTTTCTTAGGCTAAAAAAATCACTGTGGACAGTGACTGTAACCATGAAATTAAAAGATGCTTGCTCCTTGGAAGGAAATGTGAAAGTCTCGAGTCTGACTCTTTGCGACCCTGTGGACTATATAGTCCGTGGAATTCTCTAGGCCAGAATACTGGGGTGGGTAGCCGTTCCCTTCTCCAGGGGATCTTCCCAAGCCAGGAATCAAACCCAGGTCTCCTACATTGCAGGCGAATTCATTACCAGCTGAGCCACAAGGGAAGGAAAGCTATGACAAACCTAGACAGTGTATCATAAAGCAGAAACATCACTTTGCAAACAAAGGTCCATATAGTCAAAGCTATGGTTTTTCCAGTAGTCATGTATGGATGTGAGAGCTGGACCATAAAGAAGACTGAGCTCTGAAGAATTCATGCTTTCAAATTGTGGTGCTGAGGAAGACTCTTGAGAGTCCCTTGGACTTCAAGGAGATCAAACTAGTCAATCCTAAAGGAAATAAGCCATGAATATTCATTGGGAGAACCGATGCTGAAGTTGAAGTGTCAATACTTTGGCCACCTGATGCGAAGAGCCTCTGATGCTGGGAAAGACTGCAGGCAAAAGGAGAAGGGGGCCACAGAGGGTGAGATGGTTGGATAACATTACCAACTCAATGGACATGAATTTGCGCAAACTCTGGGAGATAGTGGAGGACAGGGAAGCCAGGTCTGCTGCTGTCCATGGGGGCGCAAAGAGTCAGACACGACTGAGTGGCTGAACAACAGCTGGATGGCCCTTCTGTCCTGCTCCATCGATGGAGATCACATGGTGCTTTCAGCGGGCAGGCGGGTTTATCTGAAGAGTCCAAGGCAGCTGCACTCTCCTGTCTCCTGCCTTGATGCGGAAGGCTGGAATTGCCTACCTAGGGCCTCTCCAGCATGACAGCCTCAGAGAGGTTGGATTTCTTACATAATGACCCAAGGTTCCTAATGTTTCCTTAGGAAAGGACTAATTCTATCAGTAAGGCAAGCACCAGCCTTCCTAGATGCAAGCGGAAGAGACTCGCACCTTTGTCTTTTGATGAGAGGACTCTGCGATTATGCTTTAAAACCACATTAGATGGAACCACTGTAAAAGACAATGCATAGGGTTGGTGGTTGGGTTGTGGGTTGGGGATTATCCAGTTGATAGCGGTTCACCTTTTATGCATTATAACCAACATTCCCAATCTGCTTAGCCATCATCCTCACAAACGAATAACTCCACCATAGCTGCACTTGCTAAGGTGACCAATTATGTTAGAGCCAAATCCAATAGTTTTCTTTGTTTTTATTCTCTTTTGACATTTTTTCTAAACATTACAGTATGACTACTTGACAGACCCAACCCTTCATTAATTATATTCTCAAATGCCTTAGTTCTATGACTGAGAACACTGTTTCTTTCCTAATTTGACCTTTGATAAGGTCATTTTTCCTTGACCATATTTTGGGGATCCCTATAGCTTGACCCTTGACCCCTTTTCCTAGTCCCATTATACTCATTCCCATGTAAAGTGTGGACCTTCTTTTAACGCACTCATATTGCTGACTCTCAAATATCCGCACTTCACAGGGGAGTGAGTATAATGGGACTAGGAAAAGGGGTCAAGGGTCAAGGGTCACAGATGACTTGTGAAGGTAAGAGCTGCACCTGGAGCCTGGTGACCTGCCCTTGTCCTTGTCCTTTTCACCACACCGCCCCTGCACCCAGAATGAAATTAAAAGGAGCACTTTATCACTCTAGCAATTTACTCTGGGTTTGCTTTGTAGGTTTATCATTTCCTTTGACACCCTCCTACAAAAAGTGTTCAAATGAAAAACTTTAAAAGTTCAGAATGTTCTCGGATGTTTTCGGATTCTGCTTGGAAGTTTTCGGAATCGCATTTGGCTGCGTGTGGCTGGGAGGGTGAGAGGATGAGAAATCAGAAGGAGAGCAAAGGGAAGCCCAGCAGAGAAGGTGTCTGCAGGCTCCTGGGGAGTCAGAGGAATAAGAGGAGTCCCACTCTTGCCTCGGAGCTCTCCGGCTGGCCGGGAACTTCTGCCAGGATCACTGAGCTCGCGCTTGTTTAAGGGACTCCCCCTCCCCGCCCTCCAGTCTAGAAGCCTGGAGAGATGCCCAGATTGCCAGGCTCTGGGTGGCGCTGCTGTGCGCCCTTCCCTGCGCGTCGAGGGTAGAGAGTAGACGGCGGCTCCCCAGGTGCCCAGCCAGGATGGGGAGGTGGGAGGGGCCTGGTGCCCCAGGACACGCCCTGCCATTCCCCAGAGACCTGGATCCGCTCAGCCTCGATCGCGATCGCCGGCGATATAAGTCATCCGCGGAAGAAGAGGGCACGGCGTGGCCAGCCCGGACTCGAGGAAGGGTGGGCAGGCGCCGCTGCATCGACCCCGCCACCTGCCACCTGGCCCGCTGCAGCCCCCTGCCTGCCGCCGCCACTGACCCGAGGTCGGAGCGCACCGGTCTGCTGCCCGGCCGCGCAGCAGTGAGAGGCCAGGCAGAACTTCCACCTTCGGGACTGGACCCTGCTCCCCTTGCACCGGAGTCCGCGTTGAGTCAGGATGGTGGGGCACACAGTGTCAGACGTGCCCCCTACCATGGCGGTCAAGATCTTCTCGGCTGGAGTGGCGGCCTGCGTGGCTGACATAATTACCTTCCCGCTGGACACCGCCAAAGTCCGGCTACAGGTAGGGAGCGCGGCGGGCAAGGGGAGGTGCCTCGGCAGAGAGGGGACCTCTACTGTGTGCGCCCCTTTGACTCTGGCTTCGGTTTTACCATCCTTTCTCACGTTAGGTAGAGCAGTGGCCACGTTCAAAAAGTTTGCCTGTCACTGGATGGATGCTTTAGGGTGGAAACTGGAATACTGCAGGAATTAACTAAAGAAGTGCGAGGGTCAAGGAGGACGGGTTGACTGTGACTGTTGCCAACCGCTCCTGTACTGGATCAGACAGGCACTTCTATCTTCCTAGCCTACTGCCTAGGGGTTCTGGAGAGTTCCTGGGGGTGGGACAGTGAGGTGCAGGATGGGGAGGATGTTCAAAGTATGCCTAGTGGCCAGATTCTCCCCCTTCTCCCTTTCGATAGATAGATATCTAGCTATCTAGCTCTGCTGCTGCTGCTGCTGCTAAGTCGCTTCAGTCGTGTCCGACTCTGGGTGACCCCATAGACAGCAGCTCACCAGGCTCCCCTGTCCCTGGGATTCTCCAGGCAAGAACATTGGAGTGGGTTGCCATTTCCTGTGTGCTAAATCACTTCAGTCCTATCGACTCTTTGCGACACTATGGACTGCAGCCGCCAGGCTCCTCTGTCCATGGGATTCTCCAGGCAAAAATACTGGAGTGGGTTGACATTTCCTTTTCTAGGGGATCTTCCTGACCCAGGGATTTAGATAGATAAATAAGGGGAGATGTTGCTGAGAAGGCAAAAAAGACTGAAAATAGGAACACAATGGAAAAAATATTTTGGCTCAAGTTTTCTCCATTGAGGACAGCTTGATGCCAACCTTTGTTTTTTTCCTCAGTAGGTGGGACTCCCTTTCTCAATTTTCATTTCCAGATCCAGGGCGAATGCCTGACCTCCAGTGCCATTAGGTATAAAGGTGTCCTGGGTACAATCACCACTCTGGCAAAAACAGAAGGGCCCGTGAAACTCTACAGCGGGCTGCCTGCTGGTCTCCAGAGACAAATAAGCTTCGCCTCTCTTAGGATCGGCCTCTATGATACTGTCCAGGAGTTCTTCACCACAGGGAAAGAAGGTAAGCAGGTAGTGTTTCTGGGAGGGGGAGAAGTCAGAGAGACGTGTCCTAGGCTCAGCGGTGGCCCAGGGACCAGTTACACGCAGGGTAGTGGTCTTCATAACAAACTGGCAAGCCAACATCAATATTTGAACACACGGGGCATGGAGGGAAGACATGCTGGTGAGTGGAAAGAAGTGACACCAGAAAGGCAGAAATGTGTCAGATCACAGGAGAGCTTGCAGGCCATGCTAAGGAGTTCAGGTTTTATCCTTAAAATGATGGGAAGTCATTGAAAAATAATAAACAAGGGAATCATGTAAATAATTTATATTTTCAGAAGGTCACTTTGGCAGCACTGTAAAAGCTATATAGAAAAAGGGGAAGAAAAGGGTAATGCAGAAAGGAAGAAATTATCAGGGTAAGCTAAAGCAATGGCAGTAAAGATTTTGGAAATGTCATTGATTAAACTTGGTGGAGAGTTGGAAGTGAGGCATAAAGAAAAGGTAGGAATGTTAAGATGTCTTACAAGTTTCTGGTTAAATATCCCATTTATTGAGGGAGGGAATATAGAAACCATCTGAAGTGGGGAGGTAAGAAATTCAGTTTAGGATGTGTCGAGGATAGGTAATGTCTGATCTGCACAAGAACTTAGGAGAAACACCTGGGATAGATTTCCCAGTCATGGGAGGAATTATTATTGGGCCAAACAGCAGAGAGATGTAGTGAGGAAAGGAGGGAATGAGGTACCTAACAGCAGAAACTCATGGGTTTCCTTGGCAGGACCATCTTGAGCAGAGTTGAAGAGGTGGCAGCTAGATCGCAGAGCAGTGAGGAGAAGATGGGCCGTGAGAAGGGAAGACAGAGAATATGGCCCTGCTCCCAAGCAAGGAGCTTGGGAAATGGAAAGGGCATTGGAACAGAGGATGAGTGCAACAAAGTAAGACTGTAAATAGCGGCCAAAAGTGAAGGGAATTATTTAAGTATCATCTTGCCACTTAAAAGATGGGTATTATTATTCAGTGCTCAGCTCCTGGCCAAGCATATTGAGAAAGGAAAGCAACCGCACAGTCATGAGAAGACTTGCTGAATTTCCCATACGCAGGACATTATGTTAAGTGCTATGTTGTTATTAACTCACACAGTGACTCTGTGAGGTAGATATTGTTACCTCCATTTTATACAGCTTAGGAAATAGAGACTGAGAAAGTCCTTGATGAGTAAATGTGATTGATCTATAATTATGGGAATAGGTATGAGGCTTCATGGGGTCACAAAAGAGTAGGACATGTCTTAGCGACTAAATAACAACAATGAGGCTCCAAGACTATTTGTCATTTTATTAAATGATATCTGTCTTGAGTAACCCATGTTAGTTTTTCAAAATTGGTGATTAAAAATCACGTGATCACTTTTTTCTTCTTATTTTTGTCCCTTTAGGATCCTGTTGAAACCTGAGACCACTTGACATCCCAAACTCAGGCAGTTTGTCCTTTAGGGCTTTTCCTAAGATCCCTAAGTCCAGTAATTAACAGTCTCACTGATGGTTAGAAGACTAAGATTCACTGGTGACTGGTGCCTCCACCCAATTGGGAAATGCTGAAAAAACAGAGCAAATATAAAGAAAGAACTAAGCCAAATATAGGAAAGAACTAAGCCATTGTTTAAACAAGCATTGGATTTTTCTTTCTCCTTGAAAGTCTTTATTAAAAAAAAAAAAAATTCAGTCAACGTTGAAGTCTTCTAGCCCTCCTATGACTTATACATTCTTAGCACAGTCCATGGGGTGACAAGGAGTTGGACACGACTCAGCGACTCAGCACAGCACAGTACATGATTAACATGTGCACAAGCATTAGGGACGTGCTAAAGATATAATGACACAGTAGTATTGACCACTAAAAAGTAAAAAGACATATAAATGCATTCTGGGTCTTGACTTTTTTCTTTTTTGTTTGACACATCATTTTTTTCTCTCTGGATAACAACAGCTAGTTTAGGAAGCAAGATCTCAGCGGGCCTAACGACTGGAGGCGTGGCCGTGTTCATTGGGCAACCCACAGAGGTGGTCAAGGTCAGACTGCAAGCGCAGAGCCATCTCCACGGTCCCAAACCTCGATACACTGGGACTTACAATGCTTACAGAATTATAGCAACAACAGAAGGCTTGGCGGGGCTTTGGAAAGGTGACTCATTTCAACATGGATTCTATAATCGTTAAAACACACATATCCAATTGGCACCTTATCATATGATGGAGCTATTCAACACTTTCTTTCCCTCCAGGGACTACTCCCAATCTGACAAGAAATGTCATCATCAACTGCACAGAGCTAGTGACGTACGACCTAATGAAGGGGGCCCTTGTGAAAAACAAACTATTAGCAGGTAACTTTCTTTTTTACGTGGCAGGTCGCAACATTTATAATTTCATCTTTAATTATACTGAGTCCCTTAATTGTAATAACTTTAATCTTTTAAAACAGTAATACTCTTGAATAATAGATATAACCTAAACCCTAAGCTTTAGATGTTCTCTTGCAACAGTTTTTTTCTTTTGCGACAAAAACTAAGATGCACCTGTATTTTTATATCAGCATCATTCTCATTTAATACTAATATATGACTTTTGTTAGCATCTCTCTTGTTCTTTATAAAGCAGAATTCAGGAAATGAGTCGTCATCCTGCACTATATCCAAATGAGCTAGTTAAATAAGGAGCTTCTTGGTTTCATCCCCAAAGTAGAACCATTGGATAGGTTTCTAAAAATTTTATTCTAATAGGTTCTGGAAACATTGAAATTCTCCTCAGACAATGACTTTAAATTTTTTAAAAAAAAAAGTATAGATGCCTATGTGTTGAGTATTGTGTCATGCCCTAAGGACAGAGGTAAGTAACTGGTTATTTTCCTAAAGCACTTATAATCCAGTATGCCATGTACCATTTGCCAACTTTTTCTAAAATTATAACATTCCTTACTGTATGTACAAGCTTCCCATAGCTCAATCGGTAAAGAATCTGCCTGCAATGCAGGAGACCCCCAATTCGATCCCTGGGTTGGGAAGATCCCCTGGAGAAGGAAACGGCAACCCACTCCAGTATCCTTGCCTGGAAAATCTCATAGACAGAGGACCTGGTGGGCTGTAGTCCATGGGGTCGCAAAGAGTTGGGCACGACTGAGCGATTAACACTCACTTACTGTGTGTTATTTATTTATAAGACAACTACGTTGACCTGTTATCAACAGGCTTTCGAGGACCTGATAGATAACTAAAAACTAGAAGCCCCTCCCAAGAATCTAGTGTTGACCTGTCTCATCGACCCGTTTCAGACGACGTGCCCTGCCACTTCGTGTCCGCTGTTGTTGCTGGATTCTGCACAACGGTTCTGTCCTCGCCAGTGGATGTGGTGAAAACCCGATTTGTTAACTCTTCACCAGGACAGTACACAAGTGTGCCCAACTGCGCAATGATGATGCTCACTAGGGAAGGCCCGTCAGCTTTTTTCAAAGGGTAGGATGTGTTCTTCTGTATCTACGATGTTGTGTTCAGGGATTCCGTGTGCTACGGGGGGTGCCATCTCATCTGAACAACTGACAGCTGAGCAGCCTTAGACTGTGCAGTGTACTTAGTGTCTACTTTTCTTTGCCATAAATCTCTCCAATACACCAATTCCACTGTGTCAGAAAATTTAAAGTTGTGATAGTAAAATCTTCTCAAGCTTCATCAGTGGCTCTTTCGAAACCGACAGCCTGTCCCTTGGTCTCAATCTATTGCCTAAGGGGAGAGGAGAGTAGGGAGTTATTTTTTAATGGGTACAGAGATTCAGTTTGGGATGGAGACAGGGAGTGGTAATGAGAACAATGAGAACATATTTAATGCTACTGAATTATACTATTGAATATATATATATATTTACAAGAGAGAGACACATATATATACATATGTATATGTGTAAATGGCTGGCTAAAATTATAAATTGATGTTAGGTATATTTTACCATAAAATACACACACATTCAGGAGTCAGAAGATACATGCTAAGAGATCCCTCAAAATATTGGGGGGAGATCTTAATAGGCAAGATTTTAACATACCACTCCAAGGCAGATTCAACAGATTTTACATCATTTTCTCTGGGAATATTTCATTGCTGTAGACAGGATTTTCAAAATAAATCATCTGGTGTGTACACTGTGGCAGAATTCTTTAAAATAGCAAGAGCAACAGAAACAACAAAAGGCAATTCAGTCTCTGACCACCCCTCTCAGGACCAGAATTACCAAGATCTATGGTCTAATTATTCATCACTTGGCTTTTTCCACTTGCTTCCTCTTTTAAACTATTAAAGTTTCCTATACTCCATTCAGAAAGCAAAGGAAAATAAGATTTCCTGTCCCTTCAAAAAAGGGAAGATGATGGAGAAGCAGGAGACAAGTTTGGTTTGGTTTGGTGGGACCGTTGTATAGACGCGATGCTCTGGATTTCATTGTTCAGAAGCAGGGTAGGGAACCTGGATGGAACTTGAGGCAGAGGAAGGACACGTGGAGAGCAGGCACTCTCAGGCGCCTGCACTGGAGATGCGTGGCACAGTGAGTCCAGGCATGCACTGCCTGGACTATAATTCGCTGTTGCTCACTCACTCAGTTGTGTCCAACTCTTTATGACCCCATGGATTGCAGCATGCCAGGCTTCCCTGTCCTTCACCATCTCCCGGAGTTTGCTCCAACTCATGTCCATTGAGTTGAAGGCACGTACTATAATAGCTATCAGAATTTTAAGCAAACTAACAGAATGGTGACATCGCTTTTCTAGATTTGTACCTTCCTTCTTGCGACTGGGATCCTGGAACATCATCATGTTTGTGTGCTTCGAACAGCTGAAGCGAGAATTGATGAAGTCGAGGCAGACCATGGACTGTGCGACCTAGTCCTCCTCGGGAAGAAGATGGAACAGAGCAGTGGGGATCTTTGCTAGCCAGATAACTTTAAAAAGCAAGCAAAACTATTCACTTTATTTCACCCAGATAAGGAAATTCTGATAGAGAGTTCTGGACTATTTTTTTCCCAAGGGAAAACTACTGTTTCCTATGACTTTTATTCTCAGTATTTAAGGAAGGGAAAGCAAAACATTCAATATATATACCCTGGCAAATGTAATATCCAGATAAGCTACTGTACTTAATTGACTATTTAATGGGGGGAGGGATTTTATGATTGAATATGAAGAACTTTAACATGTTTTAATTATTAATTCAATTATTAATTGATGGAAAAGGAAAACTGAGTGAAATACACTTTATTAATACTTAAAAATGAAGTTTCCTTTTTATTTATTAACCCCATTGTCAGTTAATATATTCAATAAAATACTGCTAGTATCTCTTAAAGTTTGCCTTTTTTGGATCTATATCGAATGTAAGAGTTGAGGTTCGCCTGGGTTACAAAACTTCCCAAATAACAAGGGAAGGTCTTTAGAATCAATGGGCAAAAACTTACTTTTAATGGTATTAGTATATGCTTTTGATTTTGAGAGTCCACATTTTACGACATCTATAATAATCTAAGACACTGTGTTCACTGGGGCACTGCTGTTCTTACAATCATAGTATCTGTCCTAGAATCACAGAATTTTAGAGCTTTTTGGTTAGACAGAGGAACAGATTGAGAGGAAAATTAATCTCCATTGCATCTTTCCAGCAAAACCGACTTCATCATTTGCATCTGTAGTAACCTTTTCATCTACCAGCTGAGTGCAGAAGGAATAGGGGAAGAATAAACAGGAGATTAAAAGAACTGTTAAGACAAAAACAAGGAGTGGCCACTAAATGGCCAGTAGTCCCCAGGCTTCCAGGCATTGCGAGCCCCACATACATTTACTATTACGTTTCTCCTCCATTGACTCTGAGGGTTGTCTCCTGTTTATTTCCCTTCGTTGTTGACTGTAAAGCATCTTGTCGCAGATGCCCTTGTGTCCTGCACGGATCACTTTGCTCTGTTAGTGATGCTGCTGACTGCCTTTTGTCATGTCAGCATCTGTACTGCTTAGGGCCTTCTTCCGGTCACCAGAGACATCTTTGCCCACCTGGGCATGGCACACTAGGACAGGAAAGATAACACACCCTTGTGAGCGCCCTGGACCAATAACCGATGGGAGCCGGCGTGTGAATATCTCAGGTCCCTCACGGTCGGGTGGAATGCCTCCGAGGGATCCGAATCCAGTTACACTCAGTGGTATTTTGCTTACCTCTGAAACCATTTACGGGAAGACTTCAAGTCCTACTCTTCATCCTCCACTCCCTTACTGGTGTTTCCTGGGATCACTTCCCGAAAGAATTCCAAATCCTTGAGGCCTGACTCTGGGAGAATCCAAACTAAGACAAACCACCATCTCAGAGTAGCATATTTCTTTCAAAAAGAAGGAAAACATAAAACTTTGTTTGCTGGGAACCTGGTCAGGCATGGGCAGCAGTGACACGTTGCTACCCTTGACCAGACTTGAGTCATGCTCCTCCGAGCTGCCTTTTCCTACTTGGTTCTGTCCTTGGGTGTCCTCAAGAGCCGTTTTATTTTTCAAATATAAATTTACTTGGAGGTTAGTTACATCAAGAGCCGTTTTAGCAGAAATTCCAGTAAAATTGGCTTAGCCAGAATCTCTCACCTTCAACACGATCACTTGATATCAAATTCCTCATCCTTGTCCTAGATACCTGATCACCAGTTCTTTAAGACGTTCTGTGTACACATGCCTATCATTCATAAGCAATAACTTTTCTTTCCATCCACTTGTTTTATTCCAGTTGGTGGGATCTCTAGTACAATTTTGAATTTATTTTTGGTAAGAATTTGAGTGATTCACTCCTCATCCCTTCACATTTCCCTACTTTACTGATGCTGGGCTTTGTCATGTGACTTGCCATGACCGAGATCATGTTAGTAAGCATGATGCGAGCAAGGGCTTGAATGTGTTTCTGCCACACCATGAGGAACATGGCTCAGGTAACCCACTGACCTCAGATGAACTAGGCACATGGAGATGACTGGAAGTGAAATCATGACCTCAATTGAAGGCTAGCTGAATCCAGCTGAGACTACCCAAACTATCTGGCTAGCCTACCAGTGTGAGGAGTAAAACTGTTCTGTAGATCACTGAATATTTTTGTGGTTGGTTGTTGTATGTTGTATTGTGGCAATGACTGACTGATAAAAGATATGACGAAAGATATCCTTTCTTAATTCTGATCCCAATATTTTATAATTAAGTATATTTGCTATAGTTCATTTTATAAAGATGTATTTTATAAAATTAAGGCAATCCCTATTTCTCATTTGCCAAGTTTTTAACACGAATGGATGTTGAATTTTTATTGAATGCTTTTTCTGTATCTATTAAAGATCATCATATGCCCAGTGGTAGGTTTGCTGGGCCATATGATAGTTCTATTTTCATTTGTTTAAGGAACCTCTGTACTCTTCTCTACGTGGCTATACGAATTTATATTCCCACCAACAGTCCAAGAGGGAGGGTGTATATGTATACACACAGCTGATTCACTTCATTGTACAGCAGAAGCTAACACTGTAAAGCAACTATACCCCAATTTAAAAAATAGATCATAACAGTCTTATGAATTACAGAGTGTATACATTATTTGGAAGAGTTTGTGAAAACAAATATTATTTTATTTTTAAATGTGCTAACTCACTGGTGAAGCCCATATGAAACTCCAGGATTTTTAGTGGAAAGGTTTTTAATTGCTGAATCCATTTAATAGCTCCAGGATTTTTATGCTTCTCTATTTCTTCTTGGGTAGCTTTGATAAAATGTATTTTTCTAGCAATTATTTCATCTAATTTTCCTAATTTTGACATTACTCAATATATTCTTTTTAATATCTATAGGATCTCTAGTGATTTTTCATGTTTCATTCTTGACAGTATTTATTGCTTGCTTTCTTTTTATTGTTAATTTGTCTCACTAAAGTTTATCAGTATTGTTAGTCTTCTCAAATACTTTGTTGATCCTATTATATGCATGTTTTCTTTTCTATGCATCGAAGCTCTTGTCTTTGATGTTTCCTTCTCTATTTTTTTCAGGTCTATTTGGTACTTCATCAGACTCCTTGAGATGATTGCTTTGTCTTTAAAGCACTTTTTCCCTAACATATACATTCAAGCTATAATTAGTACTAACTTTAATAAGGACTGCATTTGCTGTATCAAACCAGTTCCACATTTAGTTCAAGATAAGCTATACATAACACACACACACAGAGGAATGCTCTGCAACTTTAAAAAAAAGTATGGAAGCTATGCATTAACATACAAATAGATCCCTGATCAACTGTGAAAAAACACTGCAGGATAGTATGATTTATTTCTAGCCTTTCTAAGAACGGGGGTGTTGTGATGGTAGTTTCATTTCTGGTGTCATAACCAATTATTCTTATCCAATAACCTTTTAAACAGGTAATCAGTGGATGAGTTAAAATCATAAAAATAAAAAAACTTTCTGTATATTTTGATTTTACCCTACAGGAACATGATTAAAGGATTAAATGAAAAAAGTATTATTTCATGAACATAAATGACATAAATAAGGGACAAGAAGATGGGAAGGGAGCAGAAGTATTAATAGAGAGGCTTATGACAACTTCAACATGTTTTTATTTGCTCACAACATTCCAAACAAAACGACATTCCATTTCAACTATTGCTTTTACATAGGAAGTTAATTGCTTTACCCAAAGTAGACAGAAATCTATTTCTTTACATTGCCAACCAGCATTCTTTCCCCTAGGGAAAGCTACTGCGTAAATATTTTTTGAATACTTTAACAGAAACGTAGCCTTGCCCTATAATAGTAAGGTGGTAGTTGGGTCTTACCTGCACTACATTTTAACATTTTTCTTATCCAAAGCTGAAGCTAAGGAAAAAAAGGCTCACTCATGATTTTTCTCAGATTTTTATCAACTCCAGGAATCTTCATTTAAAAATATCGGAGAGGTTCATAAATATGAAATCGAACTTAAGCCTCCCCAGAAGCTGGGTGGATCATTTATCCTGAGAAAATAGCTGCTGGTCCCCAATCACTAATTCCAAAGGATAATAAACATTATTGCCCTTCAAGCCAAACATCTTCTCTTTGTGCAAGATAACATGTAATCTTTCCTGCTCTGCCAACGAACACTGCTCCTTACATTCCTCTAAGGTTTCTCCTTTCAGCAAATCTTTGACCAAGTTCTATTTCACTGAATGCAAAGGGGAGAAACAGAACATAAACAACTATGGACACTGGAACAAAAATGAAGAGTACATATATTTTCACATAGAAAAATACATACAAATCCAAGTAGCTCATTTTAGAAAAAAAAATCAGGACAGGCATTTTTAAGAAAAAAATTCTGCTTCCTCAATTATAAAAGGTGCCAGTAAGACACTGATTTCATATCTGACTATATCACTGTATTTATAAAGAGGGGTGGGTCTAAGTTCACTGATATCCCCTGATTTCTCTCAGTTCTTTAAAGATTGTCTTTCAGAATGTATTTAAACTGCAACTTGTGATTATATATTTAGACTCCTTTTGTCACTGATTCACTCTTCAGTCTGGCACACACAAAAATTCATTTCAACACTGATTAACTTTTTTGATGCTACAGCAAACAATTTTCCTTCTACTTCAATTCTATCACTACTTTGGTATTTTATTACTAGAGAAACAGGTAAGATTCTAAATATGGATTTTTAGACTACCTAAAATTCTAACATACATATGTTGAAAGCAAGGAAAAGTAGGATGGCAGACACAATTACCATATTTCTCTTTTCATGTATGTCACTATCACATGAAAATCAGAAGGCTCATGTTACATTCTAATTTACTACTGGTGACATTTAGCTTGGCTTTCAAACTATTAAATCTCAATCTATTGGTGGCTTTTCAGAAGCTGGGTGGATCATTTATCCTGAGAAAATAGCTGCTGGTCCCCAATCACTAATTCCAAAGGATAATAAACATTATTGCCCTTCAAGCCAAACATCTTCTCTTTGTGCAAGATAACATGTAATCTTTCCTGCTCTGCCAACGAACACTGCTCCTTCACATTCCTCTAAGGTTTCTCCTTTCAGCAAATCTTTGACCAAGTTCTATTTCACTGAATGCAAAGGGGAGAAACAGAACATAAACAACTATGGACACTGGAACAAAAATGAAGAGTACATATATTTTCACATAGAAAAATACATACAAATCCAAGTAGCTCATTTTAGAAAAAAAAATCAGGACAGGCATTTTTAAGAAAAAAATTCTGCTTCCTCAATTATAAAAGGTGCCAGTAAGACACTGATTTCATATCTGACTATATCACTGTATTTATAAAGAGGGGTGGGTCTAAGTTCACTGATATCCCCTGATTTCTCTCAGTTCTTTAAAGATTGTCTTTCAGAATGTATTTAAACTGCAACTTGTGATTATATATTTAGACTCCTTTTGTCACTGATTCACTCTTCAGTCTGGCACACACAAAAATTCATTTCAACACTGATTAACTTTTTTGATGCTACAGCAAACAATTTTCCTTCTACTTCAATTCTATCACTACTTTGGTATTTTATTACTAGAGAAACAGGTAAGATTCTAAATATGGATTTTTAGACTACCTAAAATTCTAACATACATATGTTGAAAGCAAGGAAAAGTAGGATGGCAGACACAATTACCATATTTCTCTTTTCATGTATGTCACTATCACATGAAAATCAGAAGGCTCATGTTACATTCTAATTTACTACTGGTGACATTTAGCTTGGCTTTCAAACTATTAAATCTCAATCTATTGGTGGCTTTCAACCAACTTACTATAGAATTGTTTGAAATGGTTACAGATCATCTTAAACAAAAACAGAGCAATATATTACATAAACAAAGGTGGACTTAATATATTATTGAACAAAATTTCAAATGACATTTAAAAAATATTATTATTAAAGAATTATTAAAAAGGTTTTTCTTCCCCCTAGGAGAAACTTAATACTTGAAAAGTTTCCCATTCTATACTTCAATCATTCTTTAAAAGTATACTGACAAAGGTTTATATCAGTTCAAGACCTCATCTGTTAAAAGATTAAATATAAAGGTAAGTATTTTCTAAGCAAAAATTAAAAGACTAACAGTTGCTTTCCATGTAATGGTAAACACCCTGATAAAATGAACTTTAATGGCTAATAGCTGATTTTATCTCATAGAACTCTGGCTGGATGATAAAGTATAGAAAACATTTAAAGAGATGAAGTCAAGGTTCTCCTAGGATTGAGAAGTCTCCCACAAGAAACCTGTTTTAAAATTCCTATAATACAGAAAATCTAAACCACCATTATAGTAAAATTGAGCCCAATTGTAACATTTTATCTTGCTGAGAAAAGAATTTCAATGCATGTACTTTTTTTTCTTTTGGCATGCACTAATGTATGTGCTATACAACACTACATCTGTTATTTTCCAACTGAATATTTTATACCACTCTTCTCTTTGGCAAGTTTAAAGAGAGAAGTCTGTCAGTAGATATAAACAAATACTTGAAAGTTTCAGGTCTTGATATATCATATAAAAGCCAGTCCTTAAATGCTTGATACATACTTTAAAGATGTATTAACTATCATCACATTTTAAATTATGTATTTAACAGGCTGCTTTCTGTAGGATTTAAGAAGGATTTGGTAATTAGATGGACTTATCTTTAAATTCTTTTAGTTTTGCTATGAGTACAAATGTCAAACACACAAAGAAGAAACTGTTCCTGTTAGGATCTCATCACTATAATCCTTGACAGCAGTTGCTGCTCTCCTGAGATTTTCAGAGAATAAAGCTATACAAAATGCACAGCCGTCATCCTCAGGCTACTTTAGAGTCCCACAGACTGTTACAGGAAACCCACAAGGTCACACATCATTATCTAGAAACGTGGTGGTGTCAAAGCAAAGAGAAGCGAGACTCAACAGTGAGTAAAATCAACCGACATCGCTTAACTGAGATCTTTAAAAAGCTTGCTTTTTCTCTTGCTAAAATTCGAAAACAGCTTTATTGAAATAGCACCTGTTCTTTGAGTATAATCAAGATTTTCTTAGCAGAGCATCTCTTTTCATAAAGTATACTGAAAGAGAGGCCTCATAAAAGCCCTCCCACCGAGAACTAAAATTTCTTCTCTGTAGCTGATAAAAAAGCAAATACTGAAAATGAGAAAATGTCTTTAAAGCTTTAGAATTACACTGTGATATTTCAAAGTGTGTTATTTAAAAACAAAAGAGCTAATCACTAATACTTCATTTTCTCATTACCTATTACATGAAATAATCAGAGAAAGCAAAAAGAAGCCCATAATTCTGTCTTCTCTGACAAAGAGCGTCTCTCTATACCCTCCTGTGGCTCCTATGAGACAATATTGTGACGTGTGATCGAGATGCAAACAAAGAGAATCATGACGAACTAGTCTGTTAATTAACTTACAAATAAAATAAGGCAAAGGAATAAAAGACCATTTCCAGACTAAAAACCATAAACTCTTAACAGAGCTTTGAAAAGATACCAACTGGATAGTTACAACACATAAAAATGAAAACTGACTTTTACACATTTTAATTAATCAATTTAACAAAAACTGATTTGTACCTGATTTGTACTTTTACACTGAATGGGTTAAGTCCCAAGCTCCAAACTGTGGCAGTTCATGTGACTCTACAGAGGGGATCTTTGGAAGATAAGGTACCTTTGGAGGACAGTGTATTAACAAGTGTAAACATACACTGATTGTCCACTAGCTTTCTTAAATAGAATTTCTGAAATATTTTTGTAGGAAATTATACATAAGGTGTGTAATTGATCAGATAATTTCTGTTACAACATATAAATTCTGTTGTGTGTGCAAAATGTGGTAGAAATAGAAGATACTACGGGTGACTCATATTTTTAAAGTAAGTGATACATTACAATCCAGTAAGAGTCCTTTAATCTTTTCATGAAACTTCTCTCTGTACACGTTGAAATACATAATGCTTTCTGGCTTTTCCTCGAACCAAAACTTGTCAAATTCATACACAAGATAACCTGCAGTTTAATATTTTTGTAGGAAATTATACATAAGGTGTGTAATTGATCAGATAATTTCTGTTACAACATATAAATTCTGTTGTGTGTGCAAAATGTGGTAGAAATAGAAGATACTACGGGTGACTCATATTTTTAAAGTAAGTGATACATTACAATCCAGTAAGAGTCCTTTAATCTTTTCATGAAACTTCTCTCTGTACACGTTGAAATACATAATGCTTTCTGGCTTTTCCTCGAACCAAAACTTGTCAAATTCATACACAAGATAACCTGCAGTTAAAAAAACACACATAAATACAGTATTCAGTAATGAAATCACACCCAAGCATCTCATTTTAAAAGTGTATAACCATTCTTTAAATTCCATATTAGGATTCAATAAGCAGAAACCATCTTTAAGAGAAACCTGAGGAACTTTATTAGAAATATTTTTGTATGTTCCAAATAAATATCAACTTCAATAAGATATTTAGAGTACATTTATTCTTTGTCTCAAAAAAATCAAACAAAAGTCTTCAAATTTAGATACCCTATCAAAAGATACCCTGAGAATAGGAAGCGAAGTTATCTCCAGAGACCCAGGAAACAGAAAAACAAAAGTACAAGAAAATGTCAGGCATGGATAAAGTACCAAAAAAGCTGTGTTTTCTACTAGATTTATAAATGAGTTACTTTTGCTTTTTTCAGAGAACTATCAAGCACCTTCTCTTTTTGAAAAGAATACATGAGCACTAAATAGACTTAATATTTTTGTTTTTCAATATCCTCATTACAAGAGCCAAATTAACACTCAAAATGTTAAAAGTATTTAATGAAGATGAACATGTAAATAGACATATTTACAACAGCAAAACATGTGAATTTAAAACTGTTCCTAAACCCTATTTGGATTCAACCAGATACATGTATGTAATTACTTAGCAAATGCTACTATGGCCGTGGCCGTGTGCTCATTCCCTCTCACAGCAATCCTACGAGCCAGTGTTGTGCTAGGCCCATTTTTCTGCAGAGGAAACAGGGGTGCAGAGAAGTTAAATGGCTTGCCCAAGCCACAGTGTGCAAGTGGCCTCTATTATTTTATAAATCAGACTTGGTTTCCACCAGCATCTCATTCCCTCTTCTCAAAGGCTGTTCAAGAAGTGACCTATTCAGATAAATGGGGGAATATAGCCAGTGACTTTACACAAAAGAGTGGCTACACTATCACAAATTGCATAGTATGAATGACTGTACATTCCATTTAAAACATTAGTCATAAAGCAAATAACAGACAAGAACCACAACACTTCAACAGTGAAATATCATTCCATAAGAAGGTCAACTGAAGAAAGATTTCAGACTAATCCCTTGATAACAGATTTTTGTCAACCAGGGTATGTGACAGAATCAAAGAATAAGGCCTCTTTGAGTAGAGACACCATCTGCTTCCTGTTCCCAAGAGATTAGCTGAGAATGGTGATCTTGTAATTATTTTTAACTAATATTTTACATCTTTCATTCAAAATTTATTCTGTGTATACATCAGCACAATAGTACATCTACTCATCCATATATAAACTGAGTCTGTGTTTTCCCGCACCCTACCCCCAATATCAAATTGGGATGTGCAATCAGAAACTCTGGAGATTTAATGCTCTTGGTAGTATTAAAAGTCAGACATCCAACAAATTTTATTGACCACAGCTTGTTTTAGTACTTCTGGCTATCAGGTTTTAGCTACTTACCATACCTTTCAATTGCTTTTCATTACCTATTCAAACGACTATATAGTCTAGAAGCAACTGCTCAAGGGTAAAACAGTAGTAGTTTCTTGTTTCAGAGTGAAACAAGTTTATAATGTAAACTGGTGTCAGAAAAAGACTGACTTAAAAAACTGAGGCTGTAAGTTGACTTGATGAGACATAGGCAACTGCAAGAGATGATACCAAAATTCTAGGAGCTGACAGGCCCATAGGTGGCAGAAGACTTCTGACAGAAAAGAGCTGTTTCTATAAAGCAACATACCCACTCTACTGTCCTCTGACTCCAGGAGTTTAAAACACCTTACTTGATGGAAATGCCACAAAACATTTCCAGACTTAAAATTCCCCATATGCTTCTATTGTCCCTGACCAAAACTGTGGGGGCACATGAGGATTTCCCACAGGGATTAAAAACAGAACTGCAGGAACGGAATTAACTGGGATGAAGGATGTTACTGGGGGGATACAAATGTTCTAAAACTGGATTATGGTGACAGTTGTACAACTAAGTAAATTTACTAAAACTCACTGAACTGTACACTTAAAACTGGTTAATTTTATGCTATATAAATTATACCTCAACAAAGCTATTAACAGCCATAACCTTTTTATTATACAAATATAAGAGTTAACTTTTGGGAACCTCCAAACCAATGGTTGGTGACTTCCCAGGTTGACAGTGACTATGTGCTTACACGTTAGATATACAAACGGTGACAACAGAACTAAGAAGCTAGTTACCACTTGCTGCTTCCAGTCTTGTCCATGGAAGATGGTAACAACAAAATGGCAGGAGGGACAAGGAGGAGAGCGGAGACAGACACAGATCACAGGGAAATAAACAATGTGAAAGCTAGTCTGTTTATATAGTTCTTTCTTTTAGACAGAAACTATGACCTTGGAACTGACTTGTGCAAATAAATTGGGCTCAATCTCCCAACAAAGAAAGGTATGTATGTTCAAAAGATAAGGTTTCAAACTATCTTCCAGTTAGAATATGCTGCTTCTAATAAGAGCAGAAAATTGGATTAAAGATTTACTGAGCATGGCCCCACCCACTAGAACAAGACTCAGTTTCCCCCTCAGTCAGTCTCTTCCATCAGGAAGCTTCCATAAGCCTCTTATGCTTATCCATCGCAGACAGGATGAAAACCACAACCACAGAAAACTAACCATACTGATACATGGATCACAGCCTTGTCTAGCTCAATGAAACTATGACCCATGTCCTGTAGGTTCATCCAAGACAGACAGGTCATGGTGGAGAGTTCTGACAAAATGCGGTTCACTGTAAAACAGAATGGCAAACCACTTCAACATTTTTGCCTTGAGAACCCCATCAGTTCAGTTCAGTTGCTCAGTCGTGTCCAACTGTTTGCGACCCTGTGAACCGCAGCATGCCAGGCCTTCCTGTCCATCACCAATTCCCAGAGTTTACTCAAACTCATGTC
>SJYC01094047.1:0-30657 GCA_006408675.1 Madoqua kirkii | reverse complement strand
TATAGGGAACTTTCCTACTCATAAATTTAGGTATTACAGAAAATTAAATACTTTTGTTACTGGAAAAAACCTGTAAATATCAAAGCCCTACTATAACTTCTATTGTCCTCCCAAATAGCCTTATCCATATTGATCTAGATATTTTTTCTCAATATTAACATAAATTAGCTCAGTTTAGGGATTAATTCTTTCACAGTAGCAATTATATGAACTTTGTTATGGTTAGGGTTCCCACCCTAGGCATTTTATAAGCCTATAAATCACTACTCAAGGACAGGCCCAAACACTAGAATATCTCCATGTGCACATTCATATCCATATTAATCTTACAGGTTAATTTCTAAAACAGAGTTGGTTATCAATTCTGATTTTAGTTACATATTTTGAGATTTCACATATATGCCCAAGCATAAATATTAAAAAAGAAAAACAAGAGAGAATTCATATAGGCTCTAAAAGGTCAGGGATTTAGATCACTTGTCACAGATAGTGAAGAATAAGTGTGAAGAGACTTTATTTTCATTCTGTGCGCTTATATTTCCTAAAATGGAATCAGAGAGCCAAGAAGGAAGAGGCAGAAAGATAAAAAGAGTAGGAAAAGAGTACATACAGTTCCTTAAATGGTATCAGAAAGGTAGGAAGAGAAAGAGGAAAAGTTGGTAAGTAAAGGAATCACACACACACACACACACACAGACAAAGCATATGGCCAACATCTCCAAATTTTTGCCAGCATATTAGTTAATACTAATAGCACAGCAGCTCCTAAAATTCAGAGATAATATGAAACAACCAAATTAATTCTTACTAAAACATAACAAGATTGGAGATTACATGGAATTTCATTTAGAGAAGAAAAGAAAGTTTATTTTCACTTACACAAGATTGATTAATCCAAGTATGCCCATGCCTCTGAAGTCTGTTTTGGGATCATCACCCTGGAAACCAATGTCAGCCCACTGCTTGGAGATTCTAGCCTTCAACTTTTTCGTGGGCATTAGAAGATTCCAAAGCTGTATAAACATGCTTCCATATTACAAACAATAGTGATGCTCTTAATTACCAAGACATTTTCTTCTCACAGCTGACATACTGGTAAGCTGAATGCTTTCAATTAAACTACTTTTGTAGACAAATCACAGGCTCAACAAAGACTTTAGAGAACGTTTCAGTTATCCTAAAAAATGTAGCACACTTACTCCAATGTAAAAGACTGATATAAAGAACGACAGATTTTGAAAAGGTAACAAATACACAGAAATCTGAAACAATAAGATGGGTTTACTTACTAAGAAATACATATACACTAGACTTGGTGAACTGCTTCCTTGAGGAGCACAGTCCTAGGCACGTGGCCCTTGCCTCAAGCACTATATTCTTAAGTAGGCTTTATTCTAACGGCGGGTGATTGGTCCCTAGTCAGAAGGAATACAAGTCTGAGATAGGGAGGGGATCATGGAGAAACAGTACCAATTACATTAAAACCTATATGATCATTATTTTTACAAATTTTCATAGTTTTAAAATAAAAAAGTATGACTTGTCTGTAAGTAAATATATTCCTCAAGACTGAGGATTTAAGAATAGCTATCAACTATTGGATAGCAACAAGCTAATCAATGCAAACTAAAGTTTAAAAAAAAAATCAGTCATTTTCCAAATTCAACACCACAAGTCATCGAACAAATACAGACTTACAAAAGTTGATAAGAAAGTTTGTGAAAACTTGCAAAACAGAAATACTTGCATTTTTTTTTTCCATTTCACTATCATTTCAGGCATTGTTGAGTAAAGGACTCCTAATGAAAGGAGTATCCTGTTACCTAGAATGAAATGTGAAGACTTTGTGACCTTACTGTAAGACAGGGTCAGGACTCTGGCCCTGAAGCTAATACAGTCATCAGACTGGGTTTTCTCTGGTCCCTCCTCTCATCACTAACACATGCATCTGCTCACCTTAGCGTCTCGCCATGAGCTCAGCAAGCACTGGATTAAGCCAAGAGTGAGGCCCACAACGATGTGGTGAGAGACAAGGTAAGACCACTAGTATTCAACATTTACTCTGTGTAAATATCAAATTTCTGGGTTTCACCCCTGAGACTGTGCTTTCATAGGCCAACGTGGAACTCTGGATTCTAAACGTTAAGACACTGGTTAACTTTAGTGCAAGTGGCCCTCAGACTGCACTTAAAGAGGCATGGATCTCCTCGGCCCCTGACCCTGCTGAGTCTGTGGGAGGCTGGGTGATTCACTGCCAGCCACTGGCTCTTCACCCTTCAGTAAGTTTCATGATGAACCACCAAGATGACAATTCCCCTGACTAAAATGCTAGGACTTGGGTCTTACTCCTCTAAAGAGAAGACGGTATAGACAGGGTCTGAAGTTACAGGAATAATGATGAAAAGGTTGTAAAGAGCAGTCCAGCCTCAGTGAGTGCCAGGCACTAACTATGCTAACACCTGAAACATAAAAACTCAACCTGCAGCAAAAGTCCTTTGAGTAGTTTTATTATCCTCTTTGCCAAAATCAAGTTTTATTTTTAAAGTTTGGTGAAATGCGTATTTATACTCTTTCTGAAAACAAGGAAAAAGTGCTATTGTTTTTAAACTTGTCTCTCACTGTTACTTAGATACTCTCTTACTGGAATGATGTTTCTTTCCACAGTACTTTTAGTTTACAACTAAACACCAGGTGCTCTGTGCTGTCTTCCCTAACTTTAAACATTAAAAAAATACAATTAGAATAGGTGCAGAGGACGGGCAGGTGACTCATTTCTGTTTCAGAACGGATCATTCTAAGACCTTCCTGAAGCAAATGCCTTCACCTTCTCTAGGCCCCAGAACTAAACTCATCCCTCAAACAAAGGGACTAAAGCAGATGATTTGGAAAGCTTTCTCCACATCTAATCTCTCATTCTGGCACCACACTGGCCTTATATACTTCTACTCCAGAAATAAGAAATAGGAAGGTTCTAAATAAATTTCTTTACTCCCTTAATTTTTAAATCTATTGTGGCAATACTCAGCATGTTTCATAAATCCCCAAAGATCTGACATAATGATCTGAAAAGGGACCTCCATGTTCATAGTTTGAGAGGAAGTTGAAAAAATGCCTAATTTATATGAGGAATTCTATCAAACATAGGGGGGGAAAAGTCTGAAGCTTGTGGACTCATACTTCTCAGTTGAAAAGATCGCCCTTTTTAAGTTTATGATTTCAGAATTTAAAAGACATTAAAAAAAACTGAATATCTTATTGATTCTTATCAGAAAATTACAAAAATAGTTAATGAAAAATCTATCACCAGTATGATTACATTTTCTAACAGGCAAAGAAATCAGATAGCTGTGTAAGCCTCTAGACGTTGCACACAGGCCTTACTATCTTAAGCCTGATTTATTTTCCAGTGTCACTCCAAAACAGAATGCCAAAAACTTACCTTGATAAGCAGCTTTTCATGTTGCAGGTTATCAGAATCATACGGCTTTTTTCTCATACTTTCTACATCCAAGTAGAGCTGTTTGTAACCCGATATCTGTAGTAAGCATGCCTTCATGCAGATTTTAAAACTGAAAATGATAAAAATTATCATTTTTAAAAAACACACCTTCCTACCACAATATAGTAACACCTTCCATAGCTTGTGGTTCATATGTCTATTTAGAAAGCAATTTCTAGTTTTCAGCTGCATACAACAAGCATCAAGCGCCTCTGCAAACACAAAACATACAAAGTATCACGTAGGAGAAGATAGAACAAGGCCTAGAAAGAAAGCAAGATGTGCAGGAAAAGTGAACTCTGCAAACTTTAAAGTGTGCAAATCCTTCATTTGTTCACTTCTTTCCACATTTTCTCTGCACAATCTCACACATTTCCCAATTTTTATTGCTCAGTATTAACAGCAGACCTGGTTTCCCAAGGATGAAACAACACACATCGCCATGACAGGTTCTCCCAGTTCTCCCAAACACGACAGCTTATCGTCCCTGAAGAAGCAAGCTCCTCTCAACTCAGTGTCTCAATCTATTCATGGAATCTCTAAGCTAGTTCCCCAAGCTAGAATGCTCTGAGTTTTGATACTCCTCTCCATCAAAAAGACATCAAAAGGTCCCCGAGACCTTATCCTTTCTGGCTCTGAAATGTCCTTTAAAGCCCCCATCATGAATCTGTTTAACCTGGTATATTTATGGCTTCATTGTCTCTTGTCCAAACGACTGTTTCTTGTTTTGTCTTTATCCCTTCTACCAGCTTCCTATATCCTCAAATTTACCCTCCATCTTCCTAAAATACATATCTGATCATGAAGCTTGTTCGCTTAAAAAAAGAGGACAAATCCAAGGTTTTCAGTGTGGCGCACAAGCCTTCCTGCAGCATGTCTCTGACCTCGCACCCACTCGTGCTTCAGCCCCTGCTCTGTGTCTATCCAACGCTCTGGCCGCAAAGGGCTCCCTCTCACTGCCAGATCCTCAAGGGCTCTGTGCCTTGTAGCCTCCTTCTCTGCATGCGTCCTCCCCGACCCACTCAAAGAGCTTCAGCTCAAATGCTCCCTCTTCTGTGGAATTATCGTCACAGTTCTCTCCTGTACCTTTCCCTGTTTCCTCAATATCCACATAGAAAATACCAAATGAAGAAAAAATTGCTAAATATTCACCGTCTCAATAAACTAGTGCTGAGAACACAAAACTGGAATAAGTCAAGTCCTTCTCTTATGGAACTCAGAATTCATTTGGGGAGGAGCAAGAGCAAATCAGTGACTACATGACAATGGGTTAATTGTGTAATAGAGGACCTTCCTGGAGGAGTGGAGGAACTGAATTTTGAAAGACAAAGAAGGACACAGGTGCTGAAGTTACATTTAACTTTGGGAAAGTAAGCTATTTTAGAGAAGGCAGATGATAAATTGGCAATAGTACTGGACTGGGACCCAGTGAATGAGTGAGTGAAGTCGCTCAGTCATGTCCGATTTTTTGCGACCCCATGGATTGTAGCCTACCAGGCTCCTCCATCCATGGGATTTTCCAGGCAAGAGTACTGGAGTGGGTTGCCATTTCCTGCTCCAGGGATCTTCCCGACCCAGAGGACCCAGGGATCAAACCCGGGTCTCCCACACTGAAGGCAGACACTTGAACCTCTGAGCCACCAGGGAAGTCCTGGGACCCAGAGATACAGGTTTTAGATCTCCTACTACTCACCTCTCTGGACCTCTCTTCCTCATCGAATGAAGTGCAAGGACTGAATTGGATGATTTTCACAAACCTTTCACCTCTAGTGTTTCACAACGTTGTGTGATCTTTAACCCACAGGATGTAAGCACACGATAAATGAGAATACTGTAAAAAAACGCGTACCTGGCATCCTTCTCAGGGTTAATATTCTTTTCCTTCATTATATCTTCTACACATCTGTCCACGTCACTCTGAACAACAAGCGTAGCTTTCTGTAAAACCTATTTGTGTGAAAGAAAGCTGTATGAGAAAAATCTCTTATAGCTGGGGAAAAAAAGGAATATTTTCATAAGGGCAAATGTGCTGTCTTTTTATTTACTGAGTTCTAAAAAGTTCTTTACTGGATATAAGTCCTGAATCAGATATATGTGCTGTAAATGTTTTCTCTGTGGCTTGCCAATTCATTTCTTAAAGGCGTTTTTGATAACTAGTTTTTATTCTGATGAAGTCTAATTTTTTGATTTTTTTCTTAAATAGTAATGCTATGTCTTCTCTAAAAGAAACTTCTGCTTAACCCATAGTAGAAGTTGTATATTCTCCTATGGTTTCTTTGAGAAGGCTTAACATTTTAAATACAGGTCTAAAGTCCACATCTAATTAACTTTCACAAGAAGAGAGTGATAGGAGCCTCCCCACCCCCCATCCTCCCAGTTTGGTTCCAGCTGTCCCTGCACTTTACTGGTTTTCCAATACTCTGCTGATCTCACTGAACTGCTTCAGTATTCTTCTGAAAACTTACATATGGCCTATTTCTGTTCTCTCACCTGTTTTATTTATCTCTTTGCCTAGGAAGTCTTAGAGTCAGATAGTATATGTCTTTTAACTTTGTTCTTTGAGAAGACTATTTGGGCTATACCGGTCCATTCTGAAGGAGATCAGCCCTGGGATTTCTTTGGAAGGAATGATGCTAAAGTTGAAACTCCAGTACTTTGGCCACCTCATGCGAAGAGTTGACTTATTGGAAAAGACTCTGATGCTGGGAAGGATTGGGGACAGGAGAAGAAGGGGACGACAGAGGATGAGATAGCTGGATGGCATCACTGACTCAATGGACATGAGTCTGAGTGAACTCTGGGAGTTGGTGATGGACAGGGAGGCCTGGCTTGCTGCGATTCATGGGGTTGCAAAGAGTCGGACATGTCTGAGCGACTGAACTAAACTGAACTGAGGTCCCATAAAACTCTGTATCAGCTTTAAATGAGCTTGCCATTCCCTTCAAAAATAACTTGCTGGGATTTTGACTGGAATTGCATTGAATCCACAGGTCAGTTTGGGGATTGGCATCATAACAATACTGACTCTTCTAATTAATGAATACAGTATAGCTTTGCATCTTAAGTTTTCTCAGGAAAAGGAGTTTTAATGTGGAAGTCTTACACAGAGAGCTTGCCATTCCCTTCAAAAATAACTTGCTGGGATTTTGACTGGAATTGCATTGAATCCACAGGTCAGTTTGGGGATTGGCATCATAACAATACTGACTCTTCTAATTAATGAATACAGTATAGCTTTGCATCTTAAGTTTTCTCAGGAAAAGGAGTTTTAATGTGGAAGTCTTACACAGCTTTCAGTAAATTTATCCCTGAGTTGCTACTGTAAGTGTAATTATTCTCTTTTTTTTTGTTTTTAAGAAGTTTGTCTTAACGTGCAGAAATGTACTATGTTCTATGACATTGCTAAATTCATTTACTAATAATGCTAGTAATTTTTAGATTTCTTAGGATTTTCTATCTCATAAACTATGCCATCTGTTAATAATGACAGTTTATTTCTTTTCACTCATTATGTCTTAGATTTATTTTCTTTGCCTTACTACACTGCTAAGGTCTTCCAGCACAATGCTGGATAAAAGGAGAGTAAACATCCTCATTTTTTCCCAACTGAATGTGCAAAGCATTCAATATTTCAGTGTTGTATATCATGTCAGCCTTTAATATGACGATGAAGTTCCTTTTATTCCTAGTTGACTGTTTTTGACCATGAACAGGTATTAAGTTCTGTCAAATCAGTTTTTTAAATATCTACTGAAATGACCATATTTTTCTGATTTACTTTGTTAATGTAGCAAGTTACATTCATTGACTTTGAAAACATTATTTTTATATATTACTGCTTCCATATTAACTTCTCTAGTCTTAAAACAACCATGTGGATATAAATACCTTCCTTTTACAATGAGTAACTTGCACAAAGTCAAAGAAAGTGACAGAAACTGAACTTAGACTCTTTTCATAGAAATAAAAAAGCAGAGCAAGTTAATGGAAATATCACAAAATCAGAAATTAATTTTACTCTACAAAGTATGGATAAATGAAGTATACAAATGAGATACAACACACACCATAAATTGTATGTCTAAACTGACAGGACTTCGACCATTAGCTTATTGACAAGTTTACGCTAGATTTAAAATTTTAAGAAAACAAAGCTCCTGTAATTAAATTTAGTAAGTATTTAACCACCCACTTGTTGACCATTTCCTTTTAGTATGCTCTTGAAAACATAATTAGCAATTTTCAAATAATAAAATCGTAAGAATACAATTTTAATGTGTAGTTCTCTAGTGAATTTTAGTAGCCATTAAAGTAGGCTACAGTCCATGGGGTCGCAAAGAGTCAGACACGACTGAGCGACTTCACCCCACCCCCACCCCCAAAGGAGATAAAAGATAATGAACATTTTATTTTCTTTAAACTTGCAACTACTACCTTAAAGCTTCCAGACACTTTACCTCAGCCCACCTTACCTCTTACATCTCCAGATGCCTGTTTATAATTACATTAGATTTTGTTCTTTACTTCCTGTTTCGTATCCCAAAGACCCTGATGGAATGTTGAACATATAGCAATCACTCAAATCTTTGCTCAAGGATTTGACCAAGGCTCTAGAATTCTTAAAAAGTAATGTCTTATATACAGTCTCACTTAATTCGGGCATAATTTTACAACACATGAAATCCCACTAGCAAAGTCCATGACTCAAAATGTTAAAATCAATTTTAGTAATAATAGTTACACAGACGGATCTGTGAGGGTTCCCAGTCCCAGAATCTCTCCAGATGTTCATCTACAATTGATGATGTTGTTACTTCACAAAACTGTATTCCAAGTTATTAAAGGAATTACATGGGTAGACAGGTATAAACAAATTTTCAGAATCGGCGACTTGGTAACACTCTAGATCCCTACAGTCTCATTAAAGAAGGAGAGAAAGATTCTGAACAAAATAAGATTCTCTAAGATTCTAAACAAAAAGGACTCTGCACTGCTCCCCACCACAATATTCATTCATGTATGAGTTATACTGACCATTTAAAATAAAAGACTATATCAGTAAAGCACCTATTTTATAGGTCACTCTGCAACATTAAACAGTGTCTATTTTCTTTCTGGCATGAATCAGGAACTCATATCAGTATCATTAGACACTAGTAGCAAGTCAACATTGTTTGACCCCAAACTCTAGATCCATATTGTACATCATGACCAAATACAAACATATATGAATATCTAAAAAAGTTATAGATGCATAGTGACAGTGAAGTCGCTCAGTCGTGTCTGACTCTGGGACCCCATGGACTGTAACACGCCAGGCTTCCCTGTCCATCACCAACTCCTGACGCTTACTCAAACTCATGTCCATTGAGTCAGTGATGGCATCCAGCCATCTCATCCTCTGTCATCCTCTTCTCCTCCTGCCTTCAATCTTTCCCAGCATCAGCGTCTTTTCAAATATCAGCTCTTCACATCAAGTGGCCAAAGTACTGGAGTTTCAGCTTTAGCATCATTCCTTCCAAAGAACACCCAGGACTGATCTCCTTTAGAATGGACTGGTTGGATCTCCTTGCAGTCCATGGGACTCTCAAGAGTCTTCTCCAACAACACAGTTCAAAAGCATCAATTCTTTAGCGCTCAGCTTTCTTTATAGTCCAACTCTAACATCCATACATGACTACTGGAAAAACCATAGCTTTGACTAGAAGGACCTTTGTTGGCAAAGTAATGTCTAATATGCTATCTAGGTTGGTCGTAGCCTTTTTCCCAAGGAGCAAGCATCTTTTAACTTCATGGCTGTAATCACTGTCTGCAGTGATTCTGGAGCCCAAAAAAGTAGTCTCTCACTGTTTCCCCATCTATTTGCCATGAAGTGATGGAACCAGATGCCATAATCTTAGTTTTCCAAATGTTGAGCTTTAAGCCAACTTTTTCCACTCTCCTCTTTCACTTTCATCAAGAGGCTATTTAATTCATCTTTGCTTTCAGCCAGAAGGATGATGTCATCTGCATATCTGAGGTTATTGGTATTTTTCCAGGCAATCTTGATTCCAGCTTGTGCTTCCTCCAGCCCGGCATTTCGCCTGATGTGCTCTGCACATAAGTTAAGTAAGCAGAGTGACAACATACAGCCGTGACGTACTCCTTTTCCAATCTGTATCCAGTCTATTGTTCCATGTCCAGTTCTAACTGTTGCTTCTTGACCTGCATATAGATTTCTCAGGAGACAGGTCAGGTGGACTCTTATTCCTATCTCTTTAAGAATTTTCCAAGTTTGTTGTGATCTACTATGTTATTCAAACAAGAGTCTAGGTGACCCACACTCTACCTCTGCCACACCAACAAATCTATATTCAGAGGAAAAAAACTGTGAACTACTATAGAGAAATAAAGCATGTGTTAGCCTGAATAATCAGCCCTTATTTTTCATTCCCATGTAACTGAATTATATACCCACTTGTCTAACGTGGGTTTATGGTGAGCAGAATGTGTTTCTCCACCCCTTGATTTGGGCTTGGCCATGTAACTTATTCTAGGCACATTAATGTCACATGAGACAAGAAAACTTAAAATATGTTTGTGTGGTTGGAGCGCCAATGATTTACTATGAATCGATCTGGATTCTTTTCAATCTGGATCCCAGAATGAGATAACTGGAACAGACCTGAACTTGGCACCAGCTTGAGGAAGAGTCTGTCCAGTCGGCCCACAGATATATTAGCAAGAAATGACTAACTTTGGTATATGTCACTGAGATTTCATAAGTCTGTTATACAGAAGACTCTTAAAAGAGTCCCCTGGAATGCAAGGAGATCAAGGCAGTCAATCCTAAGAGAAATCAAGTCTGAATATTCATTGGAAGGACTGATTACTTTGGCCACCTGATGCGAAGAGCCAACTCATTGTAAAAGACTCTGATGCTGGGAAAGAATGAAGACAAAATGAGAAGTGGGTGGCAGAGGAGGATGGTTAGATAGTATCATTTACTCAATGGACATGAATTTGAGCAAACTGTGGAGATAGTGGAGGACTGAGGAGCCTGGTGTGCTACAGTCCATGAGGTGACAACGAGTTGGACACAACTTAATGACTAAGCAACAATAATACAGCAGTAGCTGACTAATCAATAGCATGAGTAACAAAACGTGACCTAGTTTGGACCAAAAGGTTTTCTATTGAAAACCCAAATAATTATCCAAACCATCCAAAGGACACAATCTATGAGAAGGCTTTCCCCGTAAACACTTTGCTTTCCCACAAGTTATCAAATTTTGAGGTAAAATAAACAAGCAAAACCTGAGAACAGAACAAATTATTCAAATACTTCTTTGTGACAAGTATTATACACTTCCCCCCTCCTCACACACACACAAACAGAAAAAAGTGTTTTAGAAAACAGAATACTACTTAAGTGGGAAAACTTCACACAATACTCTTTACAGCAAAGACTCTTCTAGTAGCACACTAAAAATAATTAACTCTAAAACTGAGACATTCTTTTAAAGAAAAAGTATCTCCAAGTTAATTTTCTAGAATTATTACCTTGATATGATCCTACCTTATTCTTGGAGTATGTCAAGGAATTTTCTGAAAAGAAGCAAAAGAATATTATTACTTAAATACTGTTTGTGAATTACTCTATAAACAAATATAAATACTGAGAAAATAACATATTATTTGAATAGCTCTAGATGATACAATAATTTTTACATTTTTTTCTTATCAAGAGGTACTCTGCTCTCTTCAGAGAAGTCAAAAGGGCAACTCTTAAGATCAAGCAAGAATTTAAGTCAGTCAGCAAGAAGTGAAAAACCTTAGGAAGTAATTAAACTTCAGTCATCCAGATGCCTTGAGGTTCCCTCCCCGACCGTCTGCCATTCTTTGCCTGTTGTCTTGGCTACCAACACCCACTCCTCAAATCTAACAGGGGTGGATTTCTTAGTTGAAGCGCGCTTGTTCAACACAAAAGAAGTTTTGGTTAAGTCATGATTTTCCCATTTAACACGAACATGAAGTGCAGTGCATCTCTGGTCTGCCTTCTTCTGGTCAAAGAGAAATGAACACAGTCACACTTCTCACTCATCTGTGTTCTAATTTAAAGTAATATTTTCAATTTAGCATGGAAAGCTGATCAATTTTAGAAGGTTCTAGAGCAGCACTATTCAACACAATTATGATGCAAGCCCAAATGTGAATCACGTATGTTCACATTTAACATTTACATCTTAACATTTTCTAGTAGCCATGTAAGAGTAACAAACTGATGAAAGTAACATTAATATATTTTAACCCAATGATCCAAAATATTACACAACATACAATGAATATAAACAATTATTACTGAGACACCTTTACATTCTTTGTTCACAGTCTTTGAAATCCAGCATATATTTTATACCTCTGCACATCTCAATTCAAACCAGTCACATTCAAGTGTTCCAACAGCTACATGTGGCTACTGGCTACACAGTATGACAGAGCAGATTTCCAGTCTAATTATCTTTCTTAGGGATTACCAGACTGTTCTTTCATGAACTGCATTGAGAGACTAAGACTGAAGGATGCTGAATGTAAAAATGGACCTCCTTTACTCAAGTGAAAATTTCAAAGGGGTGATAGTAATAGAGATTTCTTTTTTCTAGAAAGTAGGTTGCAAGCATAATCTAAGATACAACTGATGAATTAAATAATTGTTTCTTTTTCCATAAAATCAGTTTTAGAGTTAGAAGGATTCAAAGATCATGAAACAGAGTAAGTGATTTGATCATAATAGGCAAGAGCATCTGTCACTATCAGTACTGAGAAAAATCGTTAGACTCTTATTCGTTTTTAATCATTCTTGTTTGAAAAACATTACCTATCCTGTGCGTCCTTTGTGCACCTACATAGGTATCAAAAATTCGCTGCAATTCACATTTTCCAGTCATCTGTCGTAAGAGCCATTTCATCCAAAATCGAAAGAAGTGCCCATAGAAGAACTCCCACAAAGCAATAAACATTTTTTTTTCCCCTGTAGAAGGAAATATATGACAGGTTTAATGACCTTAAATTGGATTTTTAAAAGGGAAAAATTAGTTTATCCAACTCATTGAATCCCAAATTATATTGTTAATCCATCATGTCTGTTTTGTAGTACTGTTAGGCATCTAAGAAAACAATGACAAGTGTAATATACAACCATTTATATTAATTAAATGATGCTGGTCAAACGGTCTATTTACCTCTTTTAAACAATTAACTATAAAAATCAAACTATTTACTTAGATTCAAGCTCTGGGTTCACTATTTAATTTCTTATTCTTTGAGAATAGGGATCAACAGCCCAAGAACGAAAGAACCTCAGCTAAGGAACGATTAAATCAAGTACAGCATATATCAGAATTGTTTGCATAAGGAACAATTCTTAACCCCGTGGATAACCCAGTTACATGTGTCCCAGTCAGGTGATCCCAGCAAACAAAAACACTACATACAGCTTACAAACTGAAGTACAAAAGTTGAACACGGAGTAGATCACACCCTGGCTAATTGCTGATTTTCCATTCAACAGGTTAAGGGCAGAAATACTAAAAAGAGTGATAAACTACACCTTCGACAAATCCTTATGCCCTAAGAAAAAATTCTTCGGTTCTTAAATGAAGCGGGGTCGGGTAAATGCAAGTCAGGAGGAGTTACTTAAAAAACTAAAGAAAAAGCTCATCTCTTTCCTGGCTTAAATACTCCCATCGATACATTGTTTCCCAAGGGATTGTCAAATTCGAAATCCCCTCAAGTCAGCGCAGAATCTGTGCAGAGACGGGCTGAACTGTGACTTTAAAAAGAATCCATCTGGTTCGCGCTCATCAGAACAAAAGAAGCCAAACTGCCAAGCAGAAGGAACGCCAGCCTCCCGGCGCCGGAGCTCCCCAGCTCTCGGGGGGTCGCTGCGCCGCCAGCCCCCCTCCCGGAGTCTGGCCGAACCCAGCTCGCGCCCTGCCCGCGAAGTGGGAGGGAACGGCTCGCACAAAGCCCCGCCGGCCGGGACACCCAGTGGACTTTCCGCAGGGCGCCACAGGGCTCGCGCGCCTCCAGCGAAGCCGCACCCAAACAGCACCGGGAGAGACGAAAACAAACAGCAGCCACCTCAAGGGAGCGGAAGACCTAAGAGGAGCTGGAGCTGCCTCGGTTTCCCCAACTGCAAACTGGCGGCAACGGAAACGACGCTACTAGCCCTGCGCTCCCTGCAAGCACCGCGACCCGGAAGTCGGGGAGCGAAGCGGTGGGAACGCCTTCCCCGGGATGCTGACCGTCCCCGCCCCGCCCCACCGGCTTCTCCGATTGGCCCGAAATCCACCAATCACGATCTCTGAAAGAATGACGCGCTGAGGAGCCCCGTCGCGCGTGCTCGGATGCTGGAGACGCCCGACAGTTGCCCTGACAACGGCTACCTCTTGGCGTGTCCCTCGTCAAAGATAGGTCTTTGTTAGGGTGGCTCTGAAGACTTTGCTCTCCTTCAACTTCAGGTCAGTTGCGCAGGTTCAAACCGTATACTACTCCTAGATTCCAAGCACTGGAGAAGCGATGTGCTTTGTGTAACTTTCAGAGCGCCAAGGTTACAAAATCACTTTCACCTACTTTTAGTCTTAATTCTGTGAAGTAACTAGCACTTTATGGATGAGGAAACGGAATTTATGTTGAACGACTTGCCCATGGCCACTAGCAGGAAGATAAGGAGAGCCCTGTACTCTTGAGTAAAGAAGTTTAGACCTTGTCCTTTCAAGATAAATATCTAATCGTCAATTCATAGGACATTTATCCCTTAACTGGTGTTTATTTTTTCTTGAAAAAGTAATTTATGTGCATGATTTTTTTTTAATCCAACCTCAGACAATGTATTCATTAAGCCATCTGTTGATTGGCTGCTATGAACCAGGCAGTATTCCAAAAGGGAGTCATACACCAAATAAATGCAAATATTAGTATGTCAGGTGGTATTAAAGTAAAAGGGTATTAGGGAAAGGAAGGAGTGTTTTTACATACAGTATAGTCAGGGCAGTCTCCGTGTTACAGTGCCACTTGAGTAGTGATCTGAGTGAAGTAAGAGAGGGAGAGAATCTGGAGGAAGAGTATTCTAGACACTAGAATAGCAAATGCAAAGGGCTTGAATCAGGAGCATACTTCATAAATTGGAGGAATAGCAAAAGGACAGTATAGTTGGAGAAGAAAGACCAAGGGGAGAGTAAAATATAAGTACAAAGGACAACCTATATTCAAAAGTGACTTTTACCCACCCATGCACAACTCCTGGTCCTTCAGCCCCTTGCTCAAAAGCAACCAGTATTAGTTTTTTATACCTTCAGGGGTATTCTATGAAAAGGTGTGTTTGTATATATATATATGTATATGGAGAGAGAGAGGTATATGTAATCCCTCCCTCCATCTCATTGTTAACACAGATTGAGCCAGCAGTACACACTCTTCCACACCTCAACCACATTTTTTTTTAAAGTGCTAATTGTAAAACAGTAGACATATGAAGGGTGCATAAGTCATCATCCCTGACCCATAGAAGCAACCAACTTGGTAATGAAATCTGGACATATACTATAATAATAAAACATAGACTCAGATCTTGAAAGGAACTTAAAGATCATTTCAATGAATATTTTTTTATTGTACAGAAAAAATATTGAAAAGGCAAAGTTACACAGCCAATCTGGCAAATTAAGATCTAGAAACAAACTTCTATTTCAGGGGTCTAGTATTGCATAATACCTTCATGTACTAGAGAGTGAGATAATTCTGTAGTACAATTATATGATTCTTTTACCTTTTCAAGGTGCTACACTGAGTGGGGGGAGGGGCAAGAGGAACTCTTCTTATTGTTTCCATGCTGCCTGTTAGCCCATATCTGTCCAGCTTTTTCTCCGGGAGAGGAGAATGCTCACCTGTTCGGTCAGAACTCAGGAAGTTTATTGAACTGACTTACCGGAAGTAGGATCACTGTCCATTATAACACCTTGTGCATATGATTTCCTTGTCAGCCACAAATTCATTTGCTTGTAACTAGCAGATATGTTGGAGAAGGCAATGGCACCCCACTCCAGTACTCTTGCCTGGAAAATTTCATGGACAGAGGATCCTGGTAGGCTGCAGTCCACAGGGTCACAAAGAGTCGGACCCGACTGAGCGACTTAACTTTCACTTTTCACTTTCATGCATTGGAGAAGGAAATGGCAACCCACTCCAGTGTTCTTGCCTGGAGAATCCCAGGGATGGCAGAACCTGGTGGGCTGCCGTCTGTGGGGTCACACAGAGTCGGACACAACTGAAGCAACTTAGCAGCAGCAGCAGCAGCAGATACTTTAAACCAGTTCAAGGAAGACTGACCTTCTCTCTCTCCTATTCTATTTGGCTTTCTTTTTCCATGTGGCTGGCTAAATGATGGTTAAATCCTAAGATTAGAATTCTGGCTTCAAAAAGGTAGGACCTACTTAGGTCTCTGAACTAGCTTCTAAATTTCGACCAGGTCTTATTAGATATGTCTACATAGAAAACAAAGGCTGTAGTGTAATGGAGTTTGGTTGTATTTCTGAGTAGTACAGAGGAATCTCTGCTTTCTTGGATTCTCAGACTAAACAGCCAAGGCACTGTTGATTTAGAGGCTGCTTAATGGGAAGAGTTGTTTGGTATGACTGTTAATCAACAATTTGTTATGGTGTTCAGTTTGATTCATGTGCATCCGTGTGTGCTAAGTCACTTCAGTCATGTCCCACTCTTTGCAACCCTATGGACTGCAGCCCTCCAGGCTCCTCTTTCCATGGGATTCTCCAGGCAAGAACACTGGAGTGGGTTGCCATGCCCTCCTCCAGGGGATCTTCCTGACTCAGGGATTGAACATGCATCTCTTATATCTGCTGCATTGGCAGGTGGGTTCTTTACCACTAGTGCCACCAGGGAAGCCCCCAATCCATAGAGGACACAAGTAAAACATTAAGTCTTCTTTTGAAGTGTGTGAACTCTGGAATGCGGCAAGTTTATACTGAGAAGGAAAACTATATACTCCTTCCACTAACAGTGAAATGGATTACTTCCGTGGAAGCATTAAAAATGTTAAGGACAATCGACACATGGATGGATAAAGAAATTGTGGTACATATACACAATGGAATGTTACTCAGCCATAAAAAGGAATGAATTTGAGTTAATTGTAATGAGGTGGATGAACCTAGAGCCTGTTATTCAGGGTGAAGTAAGTCAGAAAAACAAATTTTGTCTATTAAAGCCTATATATGGAATCTAGAAAAACAGTACTGATGAACCTATTTACAGGGAAGGAATGGAGACAGACACAAAAAATGAACTTGGGACACAACAGGGAAAGGAGAGGGTGAGGTGAATTGAGAAAGTAGCACTGACATATACACACTACCATATATAAAATAGACAGCTAGAGGGATGGTGCTATATAACACAGGGAGCCCAGCCTGGTGCTCTATGATGACCTAGAGGGGTGGGATATGGGCTCAAGAGAGAAGATCTAGATATATACACACATAGATATGACTCATATGTGATGCTGTACAGCAGAAACTAACACAGCACTGTAAAGCAGTTATCCTCCAATAAAAAATTTAAAAAAAAGTTATAGACAGTGACAACCCTGATTGGTTTTATGCTGATCTGTGTTGCACTTCCCTGAAACTGTTTAGACACTGTGCTTAGGGGACCCCCTGTGTGTGAATTCCTCATATAATTCTTATAATGGAAGACCAAGGAAATACACAGAATTTCAAGGTAAATGTGTACAGCTTCTAGTAATGGGCTTTAACAATGAAAAGAAAATGTAAGCTATGCAGAATTAAGGTAATGGGCTGGGGTAAAGATAGTAACCAGAACAAAGCAAAGAAACACTGAATTGGGTAGAACTATTTATTTGATTTTAAAAAAAAAACCCCAAATAAAACAAGACAAAACAAAAACCAAACAAACAGAGGGTGAGAATGAAGGGGAGTAAAGAAGAAAGAATTTTGACAGGGACCCTACAGAGAGTTGGTGGCACATTAACAATGATTGGGAGCAGGGAAACCTACTCTATCTCCTGGGTCCACTTCACCTCACCTAAGTTAACCTAAGTCTGTTCCAGTTATCCCAGCCTGGATGAGTTTAGGGCTAAGGATGCTGAAGATAAGAGGGAAATAAGGTATGTTTAGCACAGAGAAGTTATTTTATTTCATCTATTAGGATTGTGGGAGAAAAGGACAGCTAACTTGAGGGTCAGGAAGTTTTCAATTGACCCCTGGTAGGAGGTCCAAGATTATATGATACAGTTGATGTTGGGTGGCAGAGGATAGTGGAAAATCTTTGGGGGATTATCTAACTGTGGTGCAAAATGTACTGTATTATCAGGGGAATGGAAGGACAATATTAAGGTATGAAATCGAAATTTGGGACAAATGAAAATGTTATGGTTGCGTGCATGCTCAGTCACATCAGTTGTGTCTGACTCTTTGCAACCCCATGGACTGTAGCCCACCCAGCTCCTCTGTCCATGGGATTCTCCAGGCAAGAATACTGGACTGGGTTGCCGTGGCCTCTGTTGATTACTAGAGATTACAAGCGAAATGACATATAAGACACAAGACAACGAGACATGGACAAACACACACTCTGGCCAGAGGGAAAAAACTCTGCGCCCAATAATGGCGGTTTATTATTATATATTTCCCAGAAAGCATTCCAGACCTTATGAATAAGCCTTTTCAGCATAACACAGGTGCATACATATTATCATACAGCAAGGGGAGTGAAACTTCTGTTTACTGCAAAGTCTATCTAAAGTCTTCTTTTTTCTTTTTATAAAAAGAAAGGAATGCTCCTTCATTAACAATGAACCATTAAACTCAAGGCTGTGTCCAGACTCCTTGGCAGAATGCCTCACTTGCCAGCATGTTCAGCCTTGAGCAGAGAGACCCGCTTGCATGCATATCTCCGCTTTACCCATAGTGTCCGCATTAACCCTTCACCCTCCTCCAGGGGATCTTCCTGACCCAGGGATTGAACCCATGTCTCCTATGTCTCCTGCATTGGCCAGCAGGTTCTTTACCACTAGCCCCACCTGGGAAGCCCGAGTGTTACGGTAGGCAGCACCAGAATCACAATGAGGCTGAAGCTGGAGAAATAAAGTAGGAACTATACAGTGCTTGCCACTGCCCGAATCTCTAATTAGAGTGGATGTGATGAAGTGCCTTGTCACTACTAGCTTAAAGCCATATGTCTTTTAAGAGACAGAAATTTGCCCTTTTATGTGTTTTCAATTAAACATACAACAGGAAAGCCCCAAGGACTGCTCAGACCTCCGACTGTAGTTAATACCAGGCAGTGTCAGGTTCAGGAAAGACATAGGAAATCTCGTCTCTCATTAGCTTTTTATTAATCTTCTGTGGTTCATAAGAAAAGACCCTTGGAAATAACTGTTAGTGATCGTGATTTAAACAAGGTAGCCAGGACTTCCCTGAGGTCCAGTGGTTAAGACTTCACTTTCCAATTCAGGGGGCATGGGTTTGATTCCTGATCGAGGAGCTAAGATCCCATAAGCTTTCAGGGTCAAAAAACCAGAACATAAACAGAAGCAATATTTTAACAAATTCAATAAAGACTTTAAAAATGGCCCACATTTTAAAAATCTTAAAAAATCAAAATAAGCAAGGTAGTTGCCATGATTTAAATTACTGTCTGTTGTACCAAGTATTTTAAAAAGCTATATAAGAGGTTCAACGAACTAACTTTGACTGCAATATTTTTTGTGACATCTATGCTGTCTTCTTTTTAACATTTATTTGACTACAGTTGATTTACAATATCATGTTAGTTTCAAGTATACAGCTTCAGATTGTTTTCCACATAAGTTATTACAAGATACTGAATGTGGTTTCATGTGCTAGATGATAAATCTTTGTTGTTTATTATATTTAGTGGTGTGTATCTATTAATCACATACTCCTAATTTATTACTACTCTCGTTTTCCCTTTGGTAACCATAAATTTGTTTTGTATATCTGTGAGTCTGTTTGTTTTGCAAGTGAGTTGATTTGTAGTTTTTTTTTAAAGATTCCACATATAAGTGATATCATATGATATTTGTCTTTGTCTGACTTACTTTACATAGTGTGATAATCTCCAGGTCCATCCATGTTGTTGTGGATGACATTAGTTAGTTATTTTTTATGGCTGAGTAATATTCCATCGTGTATATGTACCGCATCTTCTTTACCCATTCATCTGTCAGTGAACATTAGGCTGCTTCCATGTGTTGGCTGCTATAAATAGTGCTGCTGTGAACATTGGTGTGTATGTAACTTTTTGTTTTCCATTCTTCCAAATGTAAGCCCTGGAGTGGTAGTCTTTTTAGGAACCTCCAGACTGTTTTGCATAGTGGGTGCACCAACTGCCATTCCCATCAACAGTATCGGAGGGTTCCCTTCACAGCTATGGTATCTTCTTGATCTCACTCTCAGAGTAAGATCAGTGTCCTTGTACAAGAAAAGGAATGTATAATATGTTTATGGTTCTTCCTCTGACCCTGGGGACTCCAACTCACTGCTACAATTTGGTGAGACTGTATTTAGAGATGATCACTATCAAAATGAAGTTAATTTATTATACTGATTACATCATGATTGTTCCCCACCCTGGAAGGAGACACTCAGGAAATATGAGAGCTGTTACTGGTACATATGATGCACAGAATCAATCCACTTTCGATTAAGAACTTAGCTAAATCAGTGAAATTTCTAAAGGTAATTTAGGGCCACTAGAGGTGTTATATAAACAAATAATACATTACTCCCCCTCGAGGACTCTATCATAAAAAAGGAGGTACCACGCCTTAAAGAAATATTTGACAAGCTATGAAAAATATATAATAGGTACTGGCCCAAGGCTGCTGCTGCAACCCTCAGTTCTAACACATTATACATATTTTACATAATTCATACATAGGTTTCTGATACCACAATATATTATAATTGGAAACTTTGAATTAAATATAAGACTGCCACCTCGTGGTGACCGCTTGGATTTGGGGCTCTAAAAGTTCCTGATGATGGCACTAAGAAAGCCAGTTTGCCAGCATGCTGTTTGTGGTTTGGTATAAACAGTCCCCATGGCGCTAGTGGTAAAGAACCTGCTTGCCAGTGCAGGAGATAGAAGAGACATGGGTTTGATCCTTGTGTTGAGAAGATCCTCTGGAGAAGGGCATAGCAACCCACTCTAGTATTCTTGCCTGGAGAATCCCATGGACAGAGGAGTCTGGTGGGCTATAGTCCATAGGATCGAGAGTTGGACATTACTGAAGCAGCTTAGCACACATAAACAGTCCCAATAACTGAAGAGTGGCAAATTATATTAAGGTCTGAACTACCTGTGATACAATATGAGTGATATCAGAAAGAAGCTGCACAACAAAATTCTCAAATAAAATGAAATTCCTATCCTGAGAATTGTCTGTGTGGTTATAACACATAGCAGGCAGCGTCTCTGCTTTTGGACTCATTCAAAGTTCACTTCTGCTGCTAAACTGTCTAAACCTCATGACTCTTTCCACTAAAATGAGACAACTTACTGAAGAGTGGCAAATTATATTAAGGTCTGAACTACCTGTGATACAATATGAGTGATATCAGAAAGAAGCTGCACAACAAAATTCTCAAATAAAATGAAATTCCTATCCTGAGAATTGTCTGTGTGGTTATAACACATAGCAGGCAGCGTCTCTGCTTTTGGACTCATTCAAAGTTCACTTCTGCTGCTAAACTGTCTAAACCTCATGACTCTTTCCACTAAAATGAGACAACTTTCTTGGTTTCCATAAGAGACTCTGCATAGTACAAACTTGAATATAAAAAGCAGCTACTGTTTGTTCTATAGACAGTAAAAACAGTCAGATGATGTCAAGGTAAGTTCAAGCAATGGACCGAATTGAGAGCATACAAGATGCTGGAGGGAGAACTTAGTTCTTTGCCTCAGGCAGTGTTTGGACATGTTAAAAAGAGTTATAGGCAGTTACCAATAGGCAAATTTGGGTGATGCCCCTATTGGTTACTACCTGTAAGTTATACTGTACATCAACTTTATATCAATGAAAATAAAAGTGTTTATTCTGGTCCCAGTTTCTTCTCCACACACTTGCCCCCAATCCCCCAGTGAAATGGAAAAGAATTCCAAAACCTGAGAGGAAAAGGGAACCATACCATGGAAGGGCCTGGAATCCCAAGCAATCACATAGAAAATTGCTGGTCAATTGGACATTACTTGCGCAAGAACAAAACGTCTATTGTATTAATCCATAGAGGTTTCGAAGTTCATGTGTTCCTGGAGCTGGTTGTACTTTAATTAATTGGTTGTTAAAAGCAGATGACACCCCCTTTATGGCAGAAAGTGAAGAGGACCTAAAAAGCCTCTTGATGCAAGTGAAAGAGGAGAATGAAAAAGTTGGCTTAAAGCTCAAAGGGGGGGGGGGTGATTTGCACTGTACTAACAATAAATCAGCTTGTTTATGTGTCACTGTCAGTGACTCCCTTACAAGTCAAAATACCTAGCTATTTCTGTCTGTGATAAGACATGCCATGAGGTCTGAGTAGATAATAGGAATACTGGGTCTGAGTAGATAATAGCAATACTAAGCCACACTCTTTATGGGTAATATATAAAAGAAAATAATTGCATGGCTCCATATGCTAAGGAGCTAAAGAAAGCAATCACAAAACCTCTTTAAAAATCTAGCTAGAAATAACAAGTACAATGTTGTGTTTACAGTTTCAAATTGATTCCATAATCTACTTTCAAGTCATTACCTGTCATTCCTTTTTAAAAAAATTTATTTATTTCCTTTTATAATAACAAATCCAAAGCTTTTACTTTACTGAAGTAAAGGGTTAATTTTTAGATGTGTATAAGAGACAGGTGTTAGACTTTATTTTGGGGGGCTCCAAAATCACTGCAGATGGTGACTGCAGCCATGAAATTAAAAGACGCTTACTCCTTGGAAGGAAAGTTATGACCAACCTAGATAGCATATTCAAAAGCAGAGACATTACTTTGCCAACAAAGGTCCATCTAGTCAAGGCTATGGTTTTTCCTGTGGTCATGTATGGATCTGAGAGTTGGACTGTGAAGAAAGCTGAGCGCTGAAGAATTGATGCTTTTGAACTGTGGTTCTGGAGAAGACTCTTGAGAGTCCCTTGGAATGCAAGGAGATTCAACCAGTCCATTCTAAAGGAGATCAGTTCTGGGGTTCATTGGAAGAACTGATGCTAAAGCTGAAACTCCAATACTTTGGCCACCTCATGCGAAGAGTTGACTCATTGGAAAAGACTGATGCTGGGAGCGATTGGGGGCAGGAGGAGAAGGGGACAACAGAGGATGAGATGGCTGGATGGCATCACCGACTCAATGGACATGAGTTTGAGTGAACTCCGGGAGTTGGTGATGGACAGGGAGGCCTGGCATGCTGCGATTCATGGGGTCACAAAGAGTCGGACATGACTGAGCGACTGAACTGAACTGACCCAAAGCATCCACATGAAATCATGTGGTCTTTCTGGAGTAGCCAGCCCCTGCCCTGAGGGAAACATGTGGCCAACCTTTCCCTAATCAACAAAAACACTCTTATCAGTTATGACATAGATTACCTTCCAGAAGCCAACAGCAGAAGCAGACCTCTCTTTGGGCAAAGTCAAATTCTTTGTTACACAGCAAATGTATCTCAAAAGCCTAAGGCAGCATAGATCTGTTTCACTGCCATACCCCGTGGCCCGCATGGGTTGAACGAGGCCTCTGCTCCATGTTTGCTCACTCACAGCCCAGGCTGATGGAGCCAACATCACTGCAGTGTCACTCTGCTATGATGAAGCCAGGCATGAACCGTGTGCTGGCTGTTTAGGCAGAAGTGATGCTTGTCTAACAACAGGAATTTGCTTCTACCTTAAGGGACTTATCTCTAAAAACAGAGACACGCAGAAAAGATTTCTAAGCCATTGCTTCTCTTTTTCCTCCTTACAGACCCACCTAATTGAGACTTCAGAATTTGATTATGGAGTTTTGGAAATTCTGTTTACATACTGTCAGCTCATGTCATTCTACCATCCACTTTTAAACCGAGATCTCTGTCCCTCGCTGATGCACCCTATGAATTTATTCCTAAAGTTTATTTAGGGTGTTGGAATCTACTGAGTCCTAATATAAAGAGGAAGAAGTTTGATGCATCTCTGCATTTATCTCATTCCTCTTTCTCCAAGAACCCCATCTCTTTAGCCACATAGTAGCTGTTGATCTTTGAGTATATTGTGATAACTCATGACTCTATGACTTTGCTTATATGGTTCCTTTATAGAAATACCCTGCCTACCTGTCCAGCAGACCAGACTCATATTTATCCTTGAGGACTCAATTCAGATTTATTTTTCTATAATTTTTGTGCACTGCCTTCCCATAAAAGAATACATATATTTTCTGTAAACCTATTATCACTGTTTCTTTAGTCAATTGCCTGTTTGTGTTTCTTGTTACAGAGAAGGCAGTGGCACCCCACTCCAGTACTCTTGCCTGGAAAATCCCATGGATGGAGAAGCCTGGTAGGCTGCAGTCCATGGGGTTGCTAAGAGTTGGACACGACTGAGTAACTTCACTTTGACTTTTCACTTTCATGCATTGGAGAAGGCAATGGCACCCCACTCCAGTGTTCTTGCCTGGAAAATACCAGAGACGGGGGAGCCTGGTGGGCTGCCGTCTATGGGGTCGCACAGAGTTGGACATGACTGAAGCGACTTAGCAGCAGCAGCAGCAGCCGCTTTTTGTTAAAGATCTGAGGGTACAAATGCTGTCTTTTTCTACCTTTGTAGTCCCAGCACAACACCAGGCAGAGAATAGCTTAATAGGCTGTTATTGAACTGAAGATATGGAGACACTGAATCCCTAGGATTAATAGAAAAGTGAGGTCATATTTATTAGTTACAACAGGTCCTCTTAAATAGAGAAAAATCTCTTTTCAAGTAAATTATTTCTAACCACTAAAAGTTGACCCTTTTTGTAATAAATAGTTCAGTTCAGTCGCTCAGTCGTGTCCGACTCTTTACAACCCCATGAATCACAGCACACCAGGCCTCCCTATCCATCACCATCTCCCGGAGTTCACTCAGACGTTTATCAAGTCAGTGATGCCATCCAGCCATCTCATCCTCTGTCGTACCCTTCTCCTCCTGCCCACAATCCCTCCCAGCATCAGGGTCTTTTCCAGTGAGTCAACTCTTCGCATGAGGTGGCCAAAGTACTGGAGTTTCAGCTTTAGCATCATTCCTTCCAAAGAAATCCCAGGATTGATCTCCTTCAGAATGGACTGGTTGGATCTCCTTGCAGTCCAAGGGACTCTCAAGAGTCTTCAAATAACTTAGTATATATAGTTATAAAAAGGATTTTCTTTTCTTTTTCCTATTCTTTTGAGGTTTTTTTTAATTGAAGTATAGTTGATTTGTAATGTCCTATTATTTTCAAGTGTACAACACAGTGATTCAGTTTTTGTATGTATATATACATATATGTATGTATACATTCTTTTTCAGATTTTCTTTTATAGGTTCTTACAAAATACTTAGTATTGTTCCCTGTGCTATATAGTAGATCCTTGTTGGCTGTTTTATATATAATGTGTGTATATATGTCTGTCTCTTATACACATCTTACTGGTTAGGAGATGGAGTTTTTGGAAGGTAGTTCTTTCTAGAAGCTACTCCATGGACTTATGTTTGTTGCTCAGTAATGGTGGGGTTAGAGGGACTAAATGGCAGAAAAAAGATTCCCTCCTCCCTGGGTTACTGTGGCGAGTGGGCTCAGGCACCTAATCTACCAAAGGGAAGAATTCTAGGCAATGAGGGAATTCTTTTTCCAGATTGGCAAAGGAACCCCATAGTCTATGAACTTTCAGGGAGATATTTGGCTGCATAAGATATTTTTCCTGTAGGCCACGAGTGAAGCTTACCTGAGCTTTTGTGTTCAGAGTTTTTATTGGACTTTATAACATAGGCACGATTGATTGCCTGCCTGCGTGGTTAACTTCTGTCTCCAGGTTGATTGATACCACATGACCCAAAGCATGTGTCATCCTGCTTATTTAACTTATATGCACAGTACATCATGAGAAACGCCAGGCTGGAAGAATTATTTGTACCTTTTTTTTTAATATTCCACACATAAAGGATGTCATGTGATATTTGTCTTTCTCTGACTTACTTTTCTTAGTATGATAATCTCTAGGTCCATTCATGTTGCTGCAAATGGTATTATTTCATTCTCTTTTATGACTAGGTAATATTCCATGAACATGACTTGCCAACTCAGCAACAACAATATTCCTTTGTGCATATGTATCTCGCATCTTTATCCACTTGTCTTTCAGTGGACATTGAGGTTGCTTCCATATCTTGGCTTATTATAAATAGTGCTGCAGTGAACAATGGGGTGCATGTATGCCTCTGAATTATAGTTTTCTCTGGATGTATGTTTAGGCGTGGGTTTACAGGATCATATGGTAACTCCATTTTTAGTTTTTTAAGGGATTTCCATTTTATCTCCGTAGTGGTTACTAAAAGGGAAATTTTAACAAAGATTTCACTCATGATTAAGAATTGGTACTTGATTTTCTGCATAATTTATTTCTATATTATATTCACTGTCCAAGGGCTTAGGCGGCTGTTGATTACGAGAGCACTGGTGAATGGGTTCAAAATACTGGTGAGGTTCCTGACGAGGGCTGTGAACTACAATGAGGCAATGTCAGACACATTCATCTGAAAAGAAAGCAAGCGCTGTGGTCAAAAGACACAGCCCACAATTTTTTTTTTAACCATTAAGGGAAAGAAAGGTGCACCATTTTCTTCAGGTTTGTTTGTTAAGCTCTGTGTCCCCTTCAGAGCTTCCTATGATATATGGAGATGGCGGAAAGGGAAAATGGAGAGGGAAAAAAGTCTAAATGTACTTTAAATAATATAATTCAAAGGGAGCTACATTCTAAATCCTGAACACCAATGTTTTAGGTCATTTAAATATTTAGACTCTGCTGGTGCCTTTTCAAGAGAATGTACAGTAGGTTGCTGGTTTGGAAAGGTGGGTAGGATTGGAGATCTCAAAGAGGGTAGCTTCCTAACTCATCAGGTTGTCAGGTGAAGTGTCAAAGGAAATTGAATTTTAGGAAGAGAGCCACACATCTCAGGTTGCCCATCCCAGTTTGGGCTTGCTGTCCCAGCATAATTATTAATAGTGCTCTATTTGATTTTCAAAAGTGTCCTCTGCAGAATGGCCCCCCCTTGTTTCAGGTCATGCAGAGTGGAGAATATCGGCGTGATGAATGGGAAGGATGAAGAGAGCTCAGGGGAGAATTATGAGGGCGATTCTGCTCAGGGTTTTCCTTAAAAGGCTTCTCATGCTTTCCGAAATGCCTCGCAGACCTTTCTTCTGACGCACTTCTCAGCATCAGTTTATTTTTCTTTGGTGCAGCTTCTGACGAGGCCAGTGCATCTCGGCACAGTCCAGGTTTCTGTTAGACTCGTGGGCAGCAGTGCTGCATGCGAGATTCAAGTCTGAACAGATTGGCTGTGAATGGGGTGATAAGAATAGAGAGAAGCACATAGCAGTAGACCAAACTTCCTGTGCACCCGCCTTGGAATACTGTTTCATCATCTGAAATAGCAGTCATCTTAAGGCTGGGATCGTTTATTCCCTCTGAATTAAGCAATAGCACTGGCAGCAAAAGAGACTATTTGGGAAGGAGAGGTAGGAGGAATTTCGCCATGAATGACAGATTGGGCAGAAGTACCTTTCATGCTTTTGAGGATTGCACTGTTCATTAGCAACTTGATTAATAGAAATCGACAACTTTCCTGTAATCCCAAACATAAAGAATGTCAATGCATACACACTGTCCTCTGTGAAGATTAGCAAAGACTGAGTTTAGATGCTTTGACTTAATTCGCCTACACTGCAGAAAAAGAACTTTTCCTTGGAGATTAGCCTCTAATGCAGATGCTCTTGAGAAGGGGTAAATTATAACATCTTGTTCCTATCCCCTTCCTCACTTATGCCTTCCAGTTGTTTTTGCATATTCCCACGCAGACTTTTCTAGATTGTTAGAGAAGTTTAAATAAGGCAGTGAATGCTGTGCCACTACCTCCGCCCCGCCCCCCGCAACACACGCTCCCTCCCCACAAAGCTGAGGTGGGTAGGACTTGGCAGCTGGTGGCAGCTGCAGAGATAAATAAGCATCGGGACTCCTGGATGGACAGGGTGCAGAAGCTCCTGCAATGAGGTTGTTACAGCCGAATGCCTTCCACGAGACTCAGGCCATGAGGACGGAGCTGCAGCTGGAGTCCAGAAGTTCAGGCAGTGAAAGGGAGGTGGGGCTTATAAGAACCAGTTTAATAGTCCTTTTGATCAAGTTATTGCATTTTTGGAGTGTGGAGAGTATTTAAGAAGACGGATAAAAGTCATTTCATGCTAATTTGTCATTTAATGGTTGTATTTAATGAAAACCAGGGAATTATGTTGGCCTTTTCCTATTTGATTTTCCTATTTGATATTCTTCCACTAATAAAGAGTAAACTGCCTTCAGAATTTTCGTCTCTACAGATTTGCTGTAAAATATTAAAAAACAATAGCCCAGGGCTACTTAACATTTTTCTCTTTTGTTACTGGTAGTCAGTTTGGAAAATGTTTATCTGTGGAAGACTTTAGAATTCTCTTTCCAATGTGGTAGATGTAATGACAAGAGATTTTTTTTGCTATTTTGTTTTTTTCTTTTCACTTTGGCAATTGAGCTAATGCAAGAGAAGATGTTGAGTTTCCTTACCCCAACAGTGCTGTCTAGGTTTATGATAAGCATTTTGTAAATTATATCCCCTTGTTCACAAACATACAGTAAATATACTTAAAGTCAAAAATCATAAATATATACTTGTTTTTTCTGGAGAGTTTGGTGCAGTGTCAGTTAGTGGTACCGTTGTAGACATCAATGGCTGGTATATTTTTTTAAAACAAACTATCATTTTATAGTTCAGCTGAATGACTCAAATATTTAATGATCTCATAATTTGAAATATATTGCTGTCTTCCTATCTGGACTTGATATTGAATATTCTTCATCTTCCTACAACATTCTCTTTTTAAAAAAATTATTTTAATTTATTCATGTGAGAAATTGGTGGGAAAGATCTTTATATCATGACAAGACATAAAAAAGTTTTGAAAATTTTGAAGCATTTCAAGAAAAAAAAGATCTAGTTATGCCTTTCAAATTAAACCTTTTTTAAAGTAGCGTTTTTCTTTTGTGCATCTAAACAGTAGAATGATATTTCTGTAGAAAGGTAGAGAATTAATTTTAAGTGCAAATATAATACTAAGACTACAATGATGAAAGAGCTATTGTTGAAGGTAGATAGTAGAGGGAGGCAAGGGGGTGAAGATTTCAAAAAGGAGATTAAAAAAAATTTTTTTTGAAGTGTTTGGAGAATTGACAAATCAAAAAAGCTAGTATGTGCTAGAATCAGCACTGGGATATACAAATAAAGAATTGAATTTGGGAGGAACTTCAGGCATTGTTAAACCAGGTTTCATCTGGATTTTATAAATGGATTCATCAATGATAAAAAATACCACCAACCAAGTGTCTGTGGGACCATGTGTGGGTCCAGCCTCTTCTCTGTGTGGAGTTGCTCCCTCCTCACAAACTCCCTGACCTTCTGTCCTCTGTGTTCCAGGAGAGACAGCGTCTGGAGACCATCCTCAGTCTCTGTGCTGAGTACACAAAGCCTGACAGCCGCGTGCCCCGCAGCACCACCGTGGCAGATGTGCAGAAGATCAATAAAGAGCTGGAGAAACTGCAGCTCTCCGATGAGGAGTCTGTGTTTGAAGACGCCCTGGTGAGCCCGGACACCAGGTACAGGTGCCACCAGAAAAGCGCCCTCCACGACGCGGACCTGGCAGGCTTTGGGAGCCTCAGTCAGAGCAGCGCCAGCTCCCTCCCGCCACTGGGCGCCAGGAATGATGAGCTGCTCGGGGACCTCGGGGCTCCCCCGCCGCCCCCCTCTGCCTTTCTGAAAGCTTCCGGCGAGTCTGCTTACCTAAGCATCCTACCAAAGGTAAAGCGGCCACACACAGAGACTAGACCCAGGGCCGGACTGTGCACCTGCCCTGGCCTAGGCATGGGGTCCTACTGCTTGCTTTCCAGAGCGTGTTCAGTGAAGCGGCTACTCGTGGCTCAGACAGTACAGAATCTGCCTGCGATGCAAGAGAGCCAGGTGCAGTTCCTGGGTGGGGGAGATCCCTGGAGGAGGAAATGGCAGTCCACTCCAGTATTCTTGCCTGGGAAATCCCATGGTCAGAGGAGCCTGGTGGGCTACCGTCCATAGGGGCTGCAAAGAGTCAGACACGACTGAGCGACTAACGCTAACACTAGCTAAACAAGGTGCGGCAAATTCTAGTGTTCACTATAAAGTAACAAATTTAGACTCTAGAAAATGCAGCAGTACAGAAAGAGAAAGAAAAACAGTTTGATTTCTCCCTGTCCCCTCTGGTTGCATACCTCAGAGATAAACACAGAGGGTCTTACATGCCTTCCCAATATTTCTATGCACATGTGGCAATATAAGCATAGACACACATATACACAAGTATAGTGTTCTGCATGATCTTTGTCTCCTATTGAATGTCTTGAGCATCTTTGTGTATTACTATTCACAGTTCTGCCTCATTCTTATTAATGGTCAACTAGTATTTTATTGTTTGGAAATACTGTTTAAATTGTTACCAATATTTTACTAATAAAACCTATATGCTTCAAATATTCTGGAATATATATATTAGCACAAATTGTGCAAATGTGTTTGTGGAGTTGGTAGGTCAAAGAGTTTATGTATTATTCATTTTGAAGAATATTTCCAAATTATACTCTCAAAGACTGTGTGTATTTCCAGGTGACTCTTGAGAAGAGTTTATCCCTGCACCTTGTTATTTATACACTTGCCAAAATATGTATCATCAAAATTCTCAATTTGCTAAGTTAATTATGTTTTAATTTGCTTGGCAATTTAACTGGCAAGAATACTGGAGTGGGTAGCCATTCCCTTCTCCAGAGG